>CM031240.1:993997781-994091467 GCA_018340775.1 Taxus wallichiana var. yunnanensis
GCATTGCTAGCTCTGGTGAAGACCCCAAGAATAAAGACAATCAATATCCTCGAGACTTCGCATCGATCGCCTATATTCGAAAGGCCCTATCTAAAAGCAGAATCCTTTGGCCGCGGACTCGCTTCATTTGTGGTGTGCCTCTTCACTTAACACCTGTACTTGTAATAAATTCTCCTCAGACTCTGGGCCTATATCATCCAATTCCCACCTCACCATTTGTTTCAACTCAATGGACGAATTTATACCCGATATATTGTGATCATACAACTCTTTTCACCCATGGACTTCTCATCTATACCTTACGGTACCTAGGGCTTCAAGCTCATTCTCGTTTTGTGGTTTGTTTAGCTCTTTTCACCTACGAGCACTCTTTCCACTTTGCCTCGCATCTGGGATTGTGTGTTGATCTTAATCGGGACATGGTTCCCTTCTACTTGGGTAGACTAACTTTGCTTCCTTATACCTTTTACAACATCACCAATTCATTACCGACACCAACAACCTTACCTTTACTAATATTAATATCAATATTCTTACCAACCAACCAATTGCCTAAAACTGGCCGTACCAAATTGCGACTGGTCCACGCTCTCACACACGATCCTAAGGAGAACTACATCGATCTGAGGCCCCTCACTTGCTTTGTGCAATGGGCTATGTAGGCAGCACTTTGGAGACATGGGGTCTCCCAAAGAGTTAGCTCGACCATCCCCTACCATAACCTATCATGTGTGGTAAATATAAATATTTTTGTGTATTTCTATTTAATCACATTCCTCTGCTATCCTTTTCGAAACAAAAGTCAAAGCGAAAACATTCTTATTATTATAACTCAAATCCAACATACATATCTCTCATTTTATTTAGATGTTAAACAAATACATCTCTTCTCTATCATTGACACGGCGAGGTCGGTGCTCTTATTTATTCTTATACCTTCGCCCAACATTTATTTAGACCCTCTCGCCTCGTCCCAGAACTAGGTGATGATCGTGATCGTCGACCTCTCGCCGGAGCCTCTCTGTACCTCAAGGTGCCAAGGCTATGAGTGCAGCCGCTTTGTCTGTCAATCTCTCCTGTAACATATGAATAAGCCTCTCTCATTATAGAGGACTCCGACCCTCTGAGTCTCTCCATTTCAAGTGACTCATGACCATAACTTGATCCTCTTGTCTCGTGCATGCGTTTTGGAGCTCTTTTGCCAGACGAAGCCAGCTGCCAGGCAAATCCCTCTCTACTTTGTAATCACCGCTATGTCAGGGATGATCACGTACACCTTGCATTTTACTGCTACCCACCATAATCCTATAGGCCTCTTTCGTTCCACCATCCATTGCCTATGATCAGGCTCAGTGCCTCTTCGAGGCCCATGCGGAGGTGTTAGGTTTGGGGAGGTGAAGGAATATTACCTCTGCGCATCGATCCTCGTATAGAATACTTATAAGCACGAGGTATATCCTGCACAAATCCAAATTTTAAGCCACCACCAGCGATCTAGAGGAATCCTCTCATGCTTGAGGCGGCTTGTGCCACTGCTGATCCCACCTCGATAAGCTCTCACCCCTCGACTCCTCCCCCCTCTTCTCATTGTTACCTTCTGGTTTCCAGTGTGGCCTCCAGCCAGAGATATCATGATGGTCACCATCTCACATACACCTTTATAATACTCAATGTCATAATCCTGTGACTGGGATCTTGCCTCTTGTTCTTCTGGACCCGTAATCGTTTGAATCCCAGCCTGCAGCCTACCCAGGTTTCTCATGATGGATGGATGCAAACCTCACCCGGTCACACTTACGACACAATGTGCTCATGGAAGCCCAATGAGTCTTAATGAGTATTATGAGCAAATCTAGTGTCGTCTGTGATTTTCACCTGACGAGCCCATAAACCCACATATAACTCCAGCCAAATGTACGAGGTGCCCATCACGAAAGTCCACGTTCCTTTGTCGTCATCTCCGAATAGCACACATCAATGCCTTTAGAAATCTTCCCCCATCTAGCCCTCGGTAACACGTAATACCTCTACCACCTATCATTAATATCCTGCTAACCTTGTCTCTCAGGGGTGTCATACATTATCCCATAATGTGAATGCATAAAACTCCTCATTTGTGTTAAATCTCGCTAGTGTATGGACCAAATACTACTACATCGTTTCCCAATGCCATGCACATTTAGGTAATGCGCACGATATACTAGTTTTCCTGCCAATTGGGAGTCTCTAAGAAATAATGGAACACATCTTCGATGTTCTTGTCATTTCCCTGTTGTCGAGATACAAGGTATTTGTCTCTTGGGGATTCAATATCTCAATCAACGCTTTGTATGCTTGTAGCATGGTTGCGTGCGATTCATGAATAATAGCGGATTCTATTTAACCCCAAATGATTTATCAATGTCCATTCAGCATTTGAGCGTTACATCCGCTCAGATTCGTGACAATGAAGGTACACTATCATTCATCCTCATTCCCACGCCTCCTCGCTTTGCATACATCCAAATAACAAAAAACCATTCAATTCCTCAAATCCCCGGTTTTTTCTCAAATTCTCGAAATTCTTACAAAGAATGCAGACTGGGTATCGTTTACACCTAACTGAGACCCGGTTGAGATAACCGGTAGCGATACTGTTATCCTAATCGCGATACACGGTCCCTCATACTTTCATACACCTTTTGCCTAAAACAACCACCTACTTACAATAAATTACTTGCTTATTCCCTCTCTCTCAGATACTGCACATACCCGAAACCCTTGATTACGCAATGCACGTAACACTCACCCCATTTATAACCCTTGTTATCATCTTTTCTTTCTCATATCTACCCACATACTCTCCCCTATCTTATTCCTCAAAACATGTAGTAGTCAAATTACAAACAAAACGTTACCTCTTGGGTTGCGGCAGAGCTTGAGGTGGCCCTTGTCTTCCCCTCTTGTCCTCGCTCGTTTGGATGTTTCTCCTCGTCCTGCCATTATCACCACCTTTTCAAACTCCGCCTTTCTCGTCTTCTCGAATCTCGAGATCACAATCACTTTCCCCTTTGTCTCTTCACTCCTAATCACTCAAATCTCTCATGCAATTACATGTCTCGCTGATTAAAAAGCGCCGCGTTCGTGTATTTAACTTCTTGCATGGCTCTCAAAATTAGAACTTAAGTTTGCCACCCTAGCTTTTTTATTTTTAGAAAAGTTCATACCTAAATAACCGGCATCGGGTTATGTAACCGATATCGGTCTACTATCTACGACGCTTGTTATCTAACCGATATCGCTATACACTCCGCTTTTCAAAACATGGTTCTTTTCATTCATTTTACCTAATTTTGTCGCGCACCCGCCTCTTTTCCCCGCATCTCATCACCATTATCCATATTTGTCCATCCACCACACATATCATTACAATTTCATTAACATCATCTATTTTTTACAACTTAAGGATACAAACCCAAACAAACAAAACAAAATTCATCATCATATCATTCGAATCTAAGGATACTGACATATATAACAATGCCCAAAACATGCAACATTTCATCATATAACACATCATCCATATATCAACATGTCAATTAAACTCATCATATATTCTATACCACAAACCATTGATTGAAATACTTAAAAAATTTCAACACAACATGTGGATCAAAACACATCATCTCTATATATATATACAAGTTTTCAAATATACACTGTGCCCTACATCTGGGCCTCGTGATCTCATAATTCAACAAAGCTTAAGACGCAGTTGACAATAATTCACTATCAATAATCTCGACTCGGCTCAGCAGTCGGTCCCTCATATCAAAAATATACTCGCTTCAAGCAGGCCACTAACAGAGTATACTGGCCGCACTCGGCTCGCAGTCGGGTATGCAATAAATGAATGAATGAATAAATGAGTAATATGTAGCACGCAAAGCCTCTATAAACATAACTGGTTCATGACCAGTGGTGCCATATCCAATATACAAATACAAAAACCATGCGGGCTCTTCTTTGGGCCTCTCCCCACCACCCTCGCCTCTCGCTGGTCCTCGTGGTGCCTTCGCCCGCCTCGTCGCGTACACACCGGGTGGGCCGCACCTCCCCGAGATCTCTCGGCTGTGAGAGGTCTCGCTCTATGAGCGCATAAGGTGATACTCAACTCCAGGTACCATCAAGAATATCTCGATAGTATCGGCTCTCCGCTCTAACCTCCATATAGCACTCTCGAGCCATCAAGGAGCTGGGCTGGTCCTCGGCACATCTAATACTAGTACCCCCTATGCTCTCAGGCTGGTGGTGCCGTGGTCAGGCTTCCTTTGTGGTGGTATTCGTACTGTGCCTGGCTGTGGCTGTTTATCGCTGCATGGGTGGTGGTGCTGTACCATCTTACGCCACTGGGTTGCATATTTTGCACTGCACCCGCACTGGGTCACGGCCGCGGTGGTGGTGCACGCCCCGTGCCTATCTCGAGCCTCGGGCTACTGCCTCGAAGACCCTATTCGTGCTCGCACAGCAGAAGAAGCCGCCTCGTAAGAGCTGCACGACCCCGAGTGATCTCTCTTCATTGGCCACACCGCTCTAAGTCTGGCCAAGGCGGGTGCAGGCTACCTCGCCGCTTCTCTCGACTCAGCCCACCACACCATGTATGCTCCCTGTACAACCAAAGTATCATCTATCGGTCATCTCGCTGGCCTCTCAAAGCAACTCCAATCCGATCCAAGGGCCTGTGGTGCGGTGGTGGGGCCTCTACATCATCCCTCCTCGTACCGAGGGAAGGGAGGTGGCTCGCCCCTGCCGCACCCCATCTGCCTGCACCCTCTCTGGGGGTATCCTCTCGCACTCTTCCGCCTCTCCGTCTCCGCTATCCGTAAAGTGTAATCGATCCGGATCGTACGCAATCGTACTCGGCCTCCTGGGTGAGGGTGATGACCTCTGTAAGGTCTCCATACAATATCTACATTGTCAGTGCCCTCTAATAAATGCTCGTAGAGGCAACGCCTCTCCCGTTAGCATGCCGTCGGGCTGCCCCACGACTCCCAACCACCTCTCAAAGCCGTATTCAGATATAACTCTGTGGCCCTGCAAGCCCTGGGCAGCCCTATCTTGGTCGATGCATATGATGTGCTCATATGCCCAACAATGCTGAAGTAAAAAAAGTCGAACAAATACCAAATCGCCGCATCCGGCGATAACCCTGCATATCTCAGAGAAGCCGCACTGCATACACCTTGGTGCCACGCATGTAAAGTATGCTCCTCCACCATCTCAAGCAAAGACACCCCATCAATGCCCATGGAAAACGGCCTCCTCTCGAGTCCGGGAGGGCGGAAGCAGTGATCCTAATCATCATCAAGACGGCCTACCGTGTCTCGGGGTCGCCTGCGCGGTGCATGTCACCATACTGATACTCACGTGGAGGTAAGTAAAGGCAGGCCGCATCTCCAAAAACTCGCAGAGGATGCTTTGTCCATCGCCGTCTCCGAATCTACTCCGAACCGCTTCTCTCCTCGATTTCGGTAGTCGAAGGATGCGATACACATCCTCTAATGTGATGGTCATCTCTCCTGGTCGGGAGATGGAACACATTGGTCGCGGATCCCATCTCTCGATGAGGGCGACCATCGCCGTGATCTCTATCAATAGTTCAGATCATTTGGATCTCGCCGAGTCCCACCTCGCGCATGATCACCTAATGAGCCGTAGATACGTGTGGCCGCATCCGCACCAACAGCGGGGGCATCCTATCCCGCATCGTCAACTGCTGACGTGCCTGCAAAACCAACCCACATCCTTAGACCTACTCTTTATCACAACATCTACTTTACCCTCTAAACCCCCTTTATCCCCCAACCACACCCCAACTCTATACCACCCCCTCTAAAGAACCTACCTTCAACCACCCCACCCAAAACCCACCCCACCCAAAACAAACCAACCCAAAACCCGAAACCCAACAGCCCAAAACCAAACCCACCCCACCCAAACCAAACCCCACCCACACCCCAAAACACACCAACACAAAACCCCAACCCAAAACAAACCAACCCAAAACCCAAAACCCAAACCACCCAAAACCAAACCCACCCCACCCAAAACAAACCCCACCCACACCCCAAAACACACCAACACAAAACCCACCCAACCCAAAACCAAACCCACCCCACCCAAACCCACCCGGCCCAAACCAAACCCACCCCACCCAAAACAAAACAAACCCACACAAACCCCCAATAAACCCCGGACCGGTACCGGTCCCAAACAACCGACCACGGCCCTCTTCCCACCGACGGTCAACCACCGACCGACGCGGCCACCCACACGTAACCTCCCCTAAAATTTTGCGACCGATGATGTTGGCCGCTAAGCGACCGACATCGGCCATGTCATTTCTAGAGCCGAACCCCCGCGTAGCCCCCACCCACATTTTTGCATTTTTCTACTTATCTACCCACCCAAACACCCTAAAAACCTACCCACCCAGCCGCCTTGCCCTATTTTACCCATCTATCCTCTTCGTTTTTCAAATTACGTCCATTTACTCATTATTTCCTAAAACATGTAAATTCCTACCCAAACCCCCAATTTAGCTTAATACCATTCAAATGCACACAATAAAGAGTTCCAACATACCCGAACGATTTACACGTTGTCGTGGTGGGATGGGTGGTGGTGGTCCACCTGGTCCAGCCCTCCGCTCCTCCCGCCGTGCTATAGCTCCACTGACCGGCTGGGTCCCTGGCCAATCAACTGGCCTCCTCCTCACTGGGCCCGCAAACAACTCACTCCTCCAAAGAAAAATAGCTCCACCTCACTCAATAAAACCTCCAATCTCAACTCTCCACGCCGACAAATCAATTTGGTTTTCAAATAACAAAAGTGACAAAAACAAGCCGTATTTTTCTTTTTTATAGGTTTTTACCCATAACCGATATCGGTTTCATTTTGCCCTAATGAACCAAGATCGTCCCTTAACCGATATCGGCCATGTAGAATCGACATCGGCTTTTTTCTCGCCAACTTTCCCCATTTTGTTTTTTTTTTTTTTTGCCCCTATTTACCATTTGCCCCTTTTTTTTTCACATATCGCCTATATCCACCTTTGTCAACACCATTTGTTTGCCTATTCGGCCCGACCCAAGGCCTCAACCTACCTATTCGGCCCGACCCAAGGCCTCAACCTACCCATTCAACCCAAGGCCTCACCTACCTGGCTCCCCGACCCAAGGCCTCGGCCCTACTCGGCCCGACCCAAGGCCCCTAAGGCCTCAACCCATTCTGGGCCCGACCCAAGGCCTCAACCTACCTATTTGGCCCGACCCAAGGCCTCAACCTACCTATTCGGCCCGACCCAAGGCCCTCACCTATTTGGCCCGACCCAAGGCCTCAACCTACCCATTTGGCCCGACCCAAGGCCTCAACCTACCCATTCGCCCGACCCAAGGCCTCAACCTACCTATTCGGGCCTCGACCCAAGGCCTCAACCTACCTATTTGGCCCGACCCAAGGCCTCAACCTACCTATTCGCCCGACCCAAGGCCTCAATCTACCCATTTGGCCCGACCCAAGGCCTCAACCTACCTATTCGCCCGACCCAAGGCCTCACCCTACCTATTCGGCCCGACCCAAGGCCTCAACCTACCTATTTGGCCCGACCCGACCTACCCCCAAGGCCTCAACCTACCCATTGGCCCGACCCAAGGCCTCAACCTACCCATTTGGCCCGACCCAAGGCCCACCTACCTATTGGCCCGACCCAAGGCCTCACCTATTCGGCTCGACCTACCCATTCGCCCGACCCAAGGCCTCACCCTACCCATTTGGCTCGACCCAAGGCCTCACCCCCCAAGGCCTCACCCTACCCATCCGACCCGACCCAAAGCCGCCACCCAACAACTTGGCCCGACCCAAGGCCTCACCCTAACCATCCGGCCCGACTCCAAGCTATCCGAACCTAACAACTTGGCCCGACCCACGGCCGTAGATCACTTCAATACCATACCCACAATCAACGTTTTATTTTATCCATCCATCCCCGTACCTTTGTTCAATCGAGCTCACCTGCTCGTGTTTTAGCATGATTAGGGTCCTTGACTTGATCTCTGTCGACCAACTTTGCCTAGACTTCTAGACCGTGACGCTTATCTCAACCAAACCAACCATTCGTACTGCCGAACACGCCTAAACGCGTTCCTCGTACCTTACCCGTTATATACCCCGAGCTACTTCCTATGCCTCGATACCAGGATTATATCACCCTTGTTTGGATAAACTATCGACCTTTGCCTATACATTGCTGGTTTGCTCGCCAAATCATGTACCCTAGTCGCCCTATTGCATTTCAACATGCGTCTCGCTGCCTCGACCTCCCCACCACCTTACCATCCTCTCTACAACATGTACCCTTTATCAACCCTATCCCCGATTTCCCTGCTCACTCAATCCGTGATAGATTTGAGGGGATTACCTATATCCTTAACAGAGAAACCACTTCATATTATTGTCCGCGCAGCCTTTACAACACAAGCTACACGACAATAAGGGGCTAATGTAGACACCAAATTCGTGTCTTACGACCCCCTCGGACCCGCATCCCATTTCGCAACCTAACCTCATTACCTAAACCTTACACAATTATTTATTAATTACCTGTAATTGATAAATCCCCATCACCTCACCTCGCCACCTCATTTTGCCACCTCATCATGACTCTAGCCCTAATCCTAAACTAACCTAATTAAAACCTAAAACTTGGTCTACACCTACACCCATGACTAAGGACCCTTTCTCGCACCTAAAACCGACCTTCTAATCACTTGACCAAGCCCGCAACTAATCTCTCGGGAGAAAAGTAGGAAGGTGGGCTGTTTTACTAAAAATAGCCTACTTTTTTCCTTACCGATGCTGGTTCCTACTGACCGCTTGCCGGTTACGTAACCGCCATCGGTTCCTCAGTAAATGGCTCCCAAACCAAAAACAAAGGATCGGAATTTCATTTTTGGATCAAGGAGAAAAGGATTCTTTCAATCAAGAAAAGAGCATCAGAGCGATCGAGAAAACCCGATCTTTACTGACCGAGCAGACAAGTGAAGAGACAAGGAGAGTTAGTAGCAAGGGAGAGCAAGCCCAGATCGCAACTGGATACTGTGAGCCCCGTGATACTCGGCCTGATTTGATCGTCATGTGGTGCACCATCCTACCTTAGTTCTACCTTTGCCATCGTGAGCTCTTGACTTGCATTCCGTGAATAATCGCAAGAAGTTACTTTTGCATGTACTCTTTAATAACATTTCTTCGACTTTTGAATCATAAGTCCTCACAAATCCATTCTCGATCCACTACCCAACGTGTCATTGCATCTAACTGTCATTCATCTAGATCTCATCACCCTATTTCCTAATATTACCTATATACAGCCCTACAAATAACACAACTACCAAATAACACCACCACCCCACAAAACAACTAACCTTCAGATCCTAGACTCTACCGATATCGGTCATCAATAACCGCCATCGGTTATCAATAACCGCCATCGGTTATACTGACTATAACCAATAACCAGCCTTTCCCCTACCCACCTAACAAAGCAATTTAATTGATATCTTATAGTCTTTTGTGTTAATTCATATTAGCAAGGAAATCGACCACCTTCGAAAGGAAGTTTTATATTTCTGCCCAAGGCGCGCTTCTCATTTATTGTCTAATTAAAATCTTGTGGTCTTGTGTTCTTATTTGCAGTAGTCCTTCCAAGACAAAAGGAGTTCTTCGCATCACCGATCTTTCTCTACGGTACGCGCACATCATCTCGACATTCTATTGTATTCCTCCTAGCCCCAACCCTTATCTGCTTCTAAAAGGAACGAAACATATCAAGAGGTATAGGTGGTTCTAGTTCTAGTGGATCAAGTGGTTCTAGAGGCAAAGGAAACATAGGAGGTTCTAAATCAGGTGGTCAGAGGTCAAATGAACAACCACATAATATCTATATGGAGATGTCTGCATTTCATCTCCCTAAATATAGAGGTATAGAGGATGCTTCCAAACATGTGCATATGTGTGAAATATTGTGGCGCGTGAAAGGGATCATGGCTTTTGAGTTAAAGGAAAGTCAAATTGCTACTACATTATAGGGATGTGCACAAGCTGGTATATGAATTTTAACCACCGATCAAACTTGCGTGGATTATGCAGCATTGAAGGATGCTTTCTTGAAAGAGTTCCATATCCCTGAGTTTGAGTAGAAGAGTATAAGTGCACTCAAGGATATTAAGAAAGGCACTACTGAGAGTGTATGTGAGTATGATGCCCATTTTAAGACACTTCTATCTAATTTTTCTTATGATATTCATGCCAGCCAACATGCACAATGGTTTGTTGGAGGATTGATTACACCATTTAGAAGAGCATTGTCACATAAGACATACATTAATCTGTGTGAAGAATTGGAAGTAGCTTTGCATGCTGAGGTAGTTGGGAGCATTGACACTGGCATTAGTCCATTCTTAGAGGCACAAATTATAGCTATGGCAAAGTAGTTAGAGAAGCTATCAAAGACAAATTTAGCCCATGAAAAAGCTCAAGAATTTGGTGTATAGATTATGAAGTGGAAGGTCACACAAAGGGTAGTTTCACTCATACATTGATATGTACGCTCATTCTTGTTGGATTGTGAGATCTTTCGGGTTGAATAATGATGCTAGTAATTGTCCTTTGTTATAACACGTGATAAGGAAGAATGTATCTTGTTACTATAAAAATTTTGGTCCATGACCCATGACACCGAGGATTGTACGTTGATTGGTCAAATCCAGGATGATATAGACATTAGGGTATGACAGACAAAAGTGTAACAAATAATTATAAGGGTAAAAAAGAGCACCAGATTGAGATCATAATCAACCATGCTATGTGATGAGGGACGTTTTGAAGGAAGTCGTGGAAGGGGACATGGATATCATGGTGGATATGGAGGACGAGGTCGTGGTGGAGGAAGAGGTGAGTTCCCTTATAGAACATGTTATAAATGAAGATCTCCGACCACTATAGGCATGAATGTCCTCGAATATTACATGTTTTGTTTATGAAAAGAACCATAGCTATGAAGAGTTCTGGACTTATATGAGCATCCGAGTAAGCTGCATAAGCAAGAAAACAAAGGTGCTAGGATGGTTAGAATCTAACGCATGGTAGAAGATCAATGAATTCCCAAGATAATACTAGAACTCGAGGCCTTAAGCGTGAAAAGTACTACACGATCTGAAGTGGCACACACAAGAGAGGAACTACACCAAAATCCTATAATGACTAAGGAGGAGGTTTTGCATGCAATGTACCCGGATCCTGCTCATTAGAAGGAAGTTAACCAGGATATCATGGAAGTGTTAAGGAATCTTCAAAGTGAGATACAATACCTCAAGGAGTAGAAGAAAGCATTAGAGCAGTCAAACTAAATTTGATGATCATTCGAGAGAAGTATGTAAAATGTTGTGCCAGGAGAACATTGTTCCACTATTAGGAAGTTGGTTAAAAGGGAACAATCTGCATAAAAGTATTGAGACCGGATGCAGATCCTACATGCAAATCTTCCCCCTGATAGCATTGATTATGAAAAAGAAATTAATCTGAATTTTGTTATAGATGGATGGCTGTTGAGTAATATTTTGATTGATACAGGTGCGGAAGTAAATGTTCTTACATTAGATGCATGGGTATAAATGGGGAGGCCTCCATTGCAACCATCATCTAATGTGTTGTTTATGACAAATAGGACTAAGGCCACTCCCATAGGAGTTTTGAAGGATGCATCTATAACCATACAAGGGGCCAAGTTCACTAGGGATTTTGAGGTATTAGCACTTGCAGAAGCAGACAATTTTCCAACCTTACTTGGACACCCTTGGTGTTATGCGAATAATGCTAACTTGAGATTCAATAAGGGGTATATCATCTTTGAGACAAATGAGGAAGGGTTGTGATACCTTTTATATATGGGAATCCCACACCATATGTTGAGCCTCTAAGTGAGGAGGACTTAAAAAATTATGTACACGCTATTCGGGACCCAAAGGTTAATGAGCCATCAAAGGAAGGAATCCTACGGTGAGAGGATTGTCATTCTATTAGTGATACTATGAGTATTTCTTGTGATAATTGGGCTCATGGTACATATGAACTAGTAGGGCGCGAGGTAAAACATATGGTTGTGTACAAGAATGGTATTCACTCTTTTTAATGAGATAGGTAGCGTAGAACCTTAATATACATGGGCATAAGATCTTCCGATACTTTTGAAAGCCATGGAAGCATAGTGGATAGATCAAATTAAGAGAAGAGATATGTTAGTATATACCTTTAGTGGGGACAAGATAGTGCATCGTCGGTGGCTAGTCCAAGAGATAATCTTATAGAATGGGAAGATATTGGATTCGTTTTATCTACTAGGTTTATAAGGAACAATGCACCTACACTAGATCTACACTTATTATGGTGATCAACATGTTCAACATCACATTCAACCTGTGTGAGAGACTCGGATAGTGGGATAGGAAGTATTACCACCTTCACTCTAGGTGCATAAATTATACTCTACTCCATAAGGATGTGCACACGCCTAGTATGTATACATAGGAATACATCGGGAGATTGTAAACTAGCAAAATTTGACTGCAAGAATGATCCAGACCTTTGACTACTTTTCTTCCCAACCTCCACTAGAAGAGGCATTAAAATTTGTCAAGTGCTTAACTATGGGAGATAGTACAAAAGAAGAAGAGCATATTCAAGAATTATTTGGTGAGATAGAGTCAGAGCGCATTTTGAAAAGGAAGAAGAAATGGAATTCATACTACTTGAATGCATTTGCCTTGAGAAAGAGAAGGGAAAGATGGTTTACATCGTGGATGATGAGTAAGTTGAGAACTTGGATATTGACTATTCACAAGGGTGTGTGAGGTCTTAGACAATACGAGAAAAGGATACGCATGCCGATCACAAACCCATGAAGACAAAGAAGGTGAATATAGGTTCGGATGCTGAGCCTAAGGAGGCCATCATTGGAGACTACTGGTCAAAATTGGAGGTGGAAAATATTATTGAGTTACTCAGGGATTATTAGGACTTATTCCCTCGAGGGTATCATGAACTTAACGAAATGCATGAATCACTTGGGGAAATGAAGATAAATCTTAAGGATGGTGCACACCCATTTAGAAAGAGGACTTATAGAATGAATCCTAATTTTCATGAAAATGTAAAAGAAGAAATTGATAAAATGTTGAAATATGGAATTATCAAGCCCCTTGATGAGTCAGAATGGGTTAGTCCAATGGTGATTAGTATTAAGAAGGATGGAAAAATAGAATATGTGTGGACTACGAGGGAGATAAATACTACATGGGTAATAGATCCATTCCTATGCCATTTACTCGAGGAAATACTAGAAGGAATTTCAGGGCATGAAATATACTCTTTCACAGATGGGTTTTCCAGGTATTATTAGGTTAGGATTGCTCAGGAGGATCAATAAAAGACAACTTTTACTACTGAATGGGGTAGTTTTGCTTATATTGTGATGCCTTTTGGATTGAAAAACACACCTACTATATTCTCACGTATAGTTGTCTAGGCATTCAAGGATTTTTATATTTTAAACCTAGACATAAACATATACTTTTTCCCGTGAATGTTTATGTCTAGGTTTAAGACTGCAAATTTTGTTTCACTTATTAGAATGTGATAAAACTTATACCATCCCAACTATGGTGAAATTATATACATGTTAAAAAAATTATTTGATTTCAATAGTTTTTGATGAAGCATGAAAATGGAAAGTGCTATGTTTTCTTTATGTTTTCATACCACTTTCTTACACTACAAAAAAAAAATCATAAAAATAAAAATATTACTCAATGAAAAATATTACGGAATATGCGATGGGTGCTCTATTTCAAGAGTTTGACTTCACCGTTGTGGTAAAGCCATGGAAAAGTAACTCTAGACCATACCAATTGTCTATAATTTACTCAGGAGAGGAAGCATGATAATTGATGAAACCATGCCAGATGCAAAGTTATATAGGTTACAATGCATGCCATTAGAATTAGAAGACATTTTTTTCTTTCTACGGAATGGTGTAATACTAGAAGGCATGAAGGCATTAGAATAGAAAAAGCCTACTATATGTGTGGCACCATTTATGCTAATCAATGGTGACCTCTAAAAGTTAGCAGAGATGAAGTATTACACCATTGTGTATTAGAGCATGAGCACAAGGATATTATGAAAGAAGCCCATGGTGGTATTGCAGGAGGCCATTATGCAGGTGATGTGACTGCCCAGAAGATCCTACTTACCGGATTATGGTGGGAGACAATGTATAAAGACTGTAAAGAATATTGTAAGGCGTGTGATCATTTTCAGCACCTAAGAAAACCAGGAAAAGAGATTAGATGCCTTTGAGACCAATTACTAGTGCCAAACCATTTGAGAAATGGGCCATTGACTTTGTAGGACCTATTTCGCCCCCATGCAGGACTAGATCACGCTATATCATCACTTGTATAGATTATCTCACATGGTGGAATGAGCAACACTCTACGAAGGACTCGGACATCAGCTATATTTCTATGTGAGAATGTTCTTACAAGATATGGATGTCCTTAAGCTTGAGAAGTGATAGGGTACAAACTTTGAATGAGATAATCAGGATCCTATTGGATGATTTTATGGTTTCACACCATTAAAGTACACCCTACCATCCTCAGAAAATGGAACTATTGAGGCTTTAAAAATATTTTGAGCCAAACTTTGAAAAAATTTGTGATGTTGGAAGAAAGGATTGGGATGATAAAGTGTTAGTTGTTCTTTGGGCATATAGAACAACTTACAAGAGATTGAACAAAGCCACACTATTTCAGTTGGTGTTTGGTGCAAAAGTTGTTCTCCCTATAGAATTTATGTTACCTTCTTTGCACATTGCAACCGGAGGTCCATCCGATGAGTAGGATTTAGAAGAGCGTATTGAGAAAATGATTCAATTGGATGAGTGATGAGCCATAACATGATGGAGTCAGAAGTAGGAAAAGGCTAGGTAGAAAGCATGGCATGACAAAAACATAAGGGATAAGACATTTGAGATTGGACAAATGGTACTTCTTTATGACTCTAAGTTCTTGCGCCATCTAGGAAAGCTTAAGGTACATTGGTTGGGGCCATATGTCATCACTTACATACTTGAATTAGGT
Source organism: Taxus wallichiana var. yunnanensis (assembly GCA_018340775.1). Classification (NCBI taxonomy): domain Eukaryota; kingdom Viridiplantae; phylum Streptophyta; class Pinopsida; order Cupressales; family Taxaceae; genus Taxus; species Taxus wallichiana. The sequence continues at coordinate 994,013,018 of CM031240.1, forward strand.
TATTTCTAGTTAGAAGCACTTGATGGAACATGGCTACCCAATTACTTTAACGAGCAGAAATTTGAATCCCTACTATAAATAAGTCTTCTTGGTGTTTGTAATAAGCAAAGTATTTCCATTTAGATTAGGTTTTTAATTATGTATTTCCTTAATATATTTACTTAATTGTCGTTATGCTTTGTCAATTTATTTGTTGTTCTTGTGTAATAAGCGCACTTGCACACATGAAGCTAATTACTATGTGAAGAATGTTTATGATAGAGGACTGCACATACCTTTAGTGTGGGGTGGTTGTAGGTATCCAAGTAAAATACTATGGGAATTGAAAGGTGAATGGAATAAGCTGCTATGGGTGTGCTTTAAGTCAAAATAAGATTGCTTCTCAAAAGTGACCAAGGATGGAGATGAATAAATGGACAATATAACGCAAGGTAAGTAGAGGCCATGATAACTACCAAGAGAAGATACAATGATGAAGTACTCGAGTGCAAAGGGTGCGAGCTAAAGAGAATTCTATGACCAGAGGGTAGGAAGGAACACTAGAAGGTTATAATCTGGGCGTGAAGATGTACCGTGTGGAATGAATGAATTTGGTCAATGAATGAGAGGATATTTGGTAGGTGAATGAGCAATAAATACATAAAAATTTGAAAAATTATATAAGGATGGGATGTGAATTCATTTTTACCATTGTGATTAAGATAATTTGAGGAAAGAGCTAAGTGTAAAGAGCCGAGTGATCGGGTTAAGGTGAAGGGTGTGAAATAAAGCATGACAAACAAATCTATGTGAAAAGAAGCTTACGTCCCCAGTGGTAAATTTTTTGAGTGAAGCAAGGTGATAGAGAGGAGTTAGGGCATGAAATTTCCACCTAGAGCACGATCAATCGAGCTAGGGTTTGGTTCAAAAATTACAGAGTTAAAAAGGAGACGATTGCAAGGTAAAAATGGCACCCAAGAAGGTAGCTACAGTAGGAGAAAAATAAATAAGAAGGTTGTCATCGAGGAGGAAGAGATGGCACCCAAAAGTGATTTTTCAGAAATTCAATATCCATAAGGAGTCATCGTTGACCAAGAATGGGATTCACCCATCTGAAAGAAAAAATTAAGCAAATACAATCACATGACCTCAAAGAACAAGAAAGAGTTTTATTCCTTGCTCACTGTTAGGACGAACAAATATACGAACATGACATGCTAGTTTATTATGAAGCGAGGTGAGAATATTTTGAAGAGAATTAGGGTCTACCAATTATGTGACCTTCATATTTCGGGAAGTGTGAGCCCTTGTATCAAGTGGCTCATGAGTAGAGTGCACGAGGACTTCTTCTACTTTGTAGGATGTAAATTTATAATCTCATCTATCCTTATCTCATCGGTTTATAGGTTTCAAGGCCATGTTAAGAAGGATATAAAGAATGAAATCATAGATAAAGCCACGATATTAAAGACCATATAGGAATGGGGTACACAGAAGGGTCCACACAGTATGGATATAGACCAATCAAGAACTATCTGTTTGTGTAAGCAGAGTAGCACACCTTGTTACAAATTTGAACGACCATGAGCGGTGGTCATAGATAAATACTATGTTGTTACACGTTGCGCGTAAGATGTCAAGAAGCAAAGTCTACAATATTACAAACTAAATTGCATAAAAATAGTCAAGGAAGCATGCACAGGAGGGAAGATCATCTTTGGGGATGTTCTACTATCACTAGTATTTATGGAAATTGGAGTACCAGATAGGCCAGAGGAGAAGGTATGGGAATACCCCATGGAGAGTAAGTCACCAGCTGAAAGTTTCAACAAGTATCTATGTAAAGGGGCCATGATAGATGACATAAAGTAAAGGGTGGAGAAATGGCATGATAGGATCCGTGCATCATTTGGATAAGAGTGGTGCATCCCGAAGGACCTACCATCAATAGTAGGGAAACAAGTTTAGTTTGTTGTATATTAGTATTTCTACATCGTGCACTTCCCAATGAGAGATGTAGTCTAGAGCCCTTTGTTTAAATTTCCTTACGCATTCCCTGTAAGGTAGTTACAAGCATCTATTCACATATTCATAGACATGCACTGACTGGTATTCAATTCAAATAAGGTAGAATGTGACTACCACACATTGAGGAAGAAGTATGTGCATCCTAGAAGAAGTGCCTATATCGAGAGGATCATTTCAGAGGTATTGAATATTAAGCCAATAAGTTTGGTAGTAGATGTAGGGGAAGCATTAGTGTATCTTTAGCTGAAGCCCAAGATGGATGAAAATAATTATGTGGAGAATGAATTGGTGCTCCCAAAGCCACCAAAGGGTAAGCACACAATGGAAAACATATTGACGCAAAGGCCCACATAAGCTTTTGAAGTAGTGGATGAGGAAGAGGAGTGTGAAGATAGTGGAGGCTTGGAGTGTAGAAGAAAGAAACCTTATGATAGAGAAGAGTCACAACACATGGCCACTCCACCTCGAGGACAAGATGCGAGAGGAAGATATAGAGGTTGAGCAGGGGGAGCATAGGTTTAAGAAAGTATTTAGATGCACAAGGACTCAAAGTGGAACCCCACAAATGGTAAGGAAATCACCTCATCTCTCTCCACACAAGGAGACCGTTGAACGTAAGAAGAGAAGAAAGTTGAAGTTAGATAAAGAAGTGGAGGAATTAGGGGAGAGTGAGCATGCATCTCCGACCCGCTCAAGCAAGAAGATGAGCCATAGAACAAGGAAGAGTGAAAAGATGAAGAGATGAAGGACAGAGAAGAAAAAGAAAAGGAAACCTCCTGATCCACACATGCGACTACATCAAGATATAACATGACATGCTCCTAACCTTGAAGCTACAATTCCCAAGGGTCTTAGATCAAAGAGGATGAGTAGAGAGAACATTCCACTAGCCATGGGGTATGTAGAGGATGTAGGTAAAATTGTTCACATCTCGCTTCCAGAGCATGATAACAAAGAATTATTTATTCGACATGGAGCTAATGGATGAGGACATGAAAATGTGTGCACTTGAAAGAAACTATCATGGTCAATGCACACCCACATGGATGAGCCTAACTTTGATGTATGTAAAGATTCATGCATTTCGAGATGGCTAAAGAAGGCACCCCAAGCTAGACATATGATAATAAAGCCTACTATCATGTCAGATGAGTAGGTTAACAATGCATTGGTGAAGGTTTCTCGTTGAAGTTGCTAGAAGAAACATGGATAAAGCTGCAACAATCAAAGCACTACACAAGGAGCTAAAGACAAAGGATGTAGAGATAGCATGCATAACACAAGAGAGGGACTTGGTGCAGAAGAAGAACAAAGTATTTATCAGCTTCATAGAGGAGATTGGGGATAATGTCATAAGAGCTAGGCCACACTTGGAGACCAAGGTACCATAGACGTTTCCCTTAGTGATACATTATGTAGGAAAGTTGGTGGACCTGGTACTTGAAGATGAACCTCTACACATGATAACACCAAGGAATTCAAAGAAATATGCAGAGTAAGAGAAAGCCTTAGTGATGTAAAATATTACCTCATATGAGGGCATCTGTAAGCACTACAAGAAATATTGAAGAAAGTAGACTAGGATTAGAACATATGCACAACTCCAGAGGTGCTTATCAACATAAAGACCCTGGAAGAAAACAATGAGGTCCAAAAAGAAATGAAGGATGAGACATTGGGCCATGTAGAAATATTTTCAATGGTTAAGTAGAAGTGTGAGGCAGCGACAACAAAGACAAGAGCCACACACGACTCTACTAGAAGAGCTTGGGAAGATAATTGCGTAGAAGATGGATCTTCTAAGAGGAAGAATGACCTCAATGTATAGCATTGTGTCGGTTATCCAAAATGTAAAAGGGGAGATTACGAGGGATGAGTTGGAGTCCATTTCGTGGACATTTTAGAAAAATATAACAAGCACTCATCGAATGGTAGGCCTTAGAGGCCGAAATAAAGGAGGAGTATCCAGATTTGATACTTCAAACTCGATACAGAGGAGGCTACCTCATAAAACTTCTTTATTTATCTAGATTGTTATTCTTTCCATTCTTCTATTCTTTACTTCTATTTTTGAGATACCCATTGTCGTGGATGACAATGAGATTAGTATGGGGTAATGTTGATAAGAGAATACTTTTTAGAGATCACACAAGAATTTTACGCTGCGGAGAGAAGTCCGAGATCAAAGGCACGAAGGAACAGGAAGAACCCGCATGTAGAGGGAAAGTTCAAAGATGAAGGACTTAACCAATTTTGAGCATGAAGACATATTTTTAGAAGATGGCATGTGGAACACACCAACGATGCAAACACATGCGCACCACACATTTTTCTATCTTTGGAGGTTCATATCAAAGAATTTTTATGGAGACAAGATAAGAATAGGATTGTCACTTCAGCTTAATCGCAAGAGGTCTATAGATAGCACACTTGCATGTGTGGCTATGCTCTGTAAATGGCACATGGCTATGAATAGCATCCACCCTATTTCTAGAATAGATAAGTGGTGAAGGGAAATTCCCCACCCTATATATATTATGTAAATCACATAGTAGGATATATACAAAGAGTGTAGTAGAGATATGGATGTAAGGAGATATAGAGATATGCGCATATGATTGGATTACCATATCATATACATACGCGCATTGGTATAGATTTCCATTATTGTAAGGAGCTTCTATGTTTATTAATAGATGGAAGATATTGGCCGAACCTAAGTGTCATTCCTGTGTGTAATTGAGTAGTGCATGTTCTTGATTCAAATCATGATTATTGCTTAAGCTTGTTCTTTCATAAATTTGAATATGGCATGCATTGTAGAATGATGGATTAGTTATGGATCTATATGTTTCTTACTTCATCATGCTAACATCCTACTACTGCAACCCTAAAGAGGGCCCTAGTTCCTTTGCGTGCTTCGGGTGAGCACTCGCCTAGGGTGAGTGATGTGCCAACACATCTAGGGTGTTATTTATTAAATTCTAGGTTACATCACTTATGAGCATTTGACTTATCCATTCGACTCCTCAATGGCCTCAATGATGCCTGATGCTATCATCTTTTCTATCTCCTCCTTGACTTTGATGTGAAGATTCAGATTCATTCGATAAGGCCTCTTTCGAATCAGGCACGCACCTTCTTTCAACTTGATTTTCATCTCTCCCAAGGAGTGGTGAATGCCTTTAAGCTCATGGTACCCATATGGAAATAAATCCTGAAACTCGCGCAATAGATCAATGATCTTTAAGACCTCCTTCTCTAACCAATAGTCTCCAATAGTGGCCTCCTTAGGTTTAGCCTCGAACCAATGTTAACCTTCTTTGTTTTCAGGGGTTCATGGTAGGCATGTGCTTGCTCATCAGTGCTATCCCTAACTTCACATGTACCTTCGGTATGGTTAACATTCAAACTTTCTACCTCTTTGCCATCTATCATATAGAAAAAATTCCCTTTTTCTTTCTCCATGCATGCACACTCAAGCTATGTCTCCTTTGATTTCTCTTCATCAAAGCATGTCTCCAAACCAGGTTCACCTAATAACTCTAGTATTTTATCTTCCACCATGACACTATCTCCCATCATAAGGTACTTAATAACCTACAATGCCTTATCCACCAATGGATTTTTACTCCAATATTTGAAAGTCAAGGAGGTCACCGTAGAAATTCCTACCAATTTCCTATTTGACGGCATATCTCTAAGTGAATGTACCATGCGTGCACACAACCTTATAAGGTGGAATACAACTTATGCACCCATAAATAAGATGGTAAGGCCTCTACACCTTCTATTAATCCTTTCTCACATGCTTGGATGTGAGATGAGTGGGTTCCTTCCCATGGTAGTATTGTATTGCATTAGGTGCATTGCTTTAGGAGAACATAACAGAGAATGTGATTCTTACCTCATGCCACTCTAGAAGGATATCGCGGTGTGTCACCCACCAATGTATTGTGGTCCCAAGCAAGTTATAGCTAAGAATCCCTCTTCTTTCGACCTCATTTTTCCACTGATCCTCCATTTCTCATAAGAAATCATCAAGTTTGGATCCTCCAGAATAACTTGGTAACTTCTTCCCTCCCAGTGCTTGACTAAGTGTATGTTCATTACCCTTGTCACAGATCCTCTTAGTTGTCACCCAATTAACTCATAAGTCTTGTGCACCCAATTGTCACATGCCACACTAGTTGTATCACTCATGGACTGAGCATCTTCAAACTGAATAACTCCTCTCGTAGGGTGAATCACCTCAGGGTCCCTGATAGAGTGCACATAGATCCTGTCAAGAACTTCTTCTCCCAAGGGCTTAGTATAGGGTGCTGACTTCCCATCGGTTAAGGGGATGATGACCCACTCTTCCTTATTCTCAAAGCTTATGTATCCCTTATTGAACCTTAGGTTAACATTATTCTTATAACACTAGGGGTGCCCAAGTAATGCTAGAAAGTTTTCTTCCTTGGCTAGCACCAAGACTTGAAATCCCTAGTGAACTTTTCCCCTTGGATAGTGATAACAATATCCTTCAAGACACCAATGGGAATTTCCTTTGTCTTGTTAGCCATATACAACACATTCAAATATGGTTGTAATGGGGGCCTTCCCATTTGATGCCATGCATCTAGAGTGAGAACATTGACTTCCACACCCATGTCAATCAAAATATTGCTTAGAAGCCACCCATCTATAATAGCATTTAAGGTAATATCCTTGTCATAATCAAGGTTGTGGGGAGGAAGGTTGGCATTGAACCTGCCTTTCATGCCCTTCTCCAAAGCACATAGTTTCTTCTCCCATAACTACTCTCCTAACAAGGGATGATATTCTATTTCTCAAAGATTTGCATACTTCTCTAACCTCATCTAGATCCTTCTGTGGAGCCCTAACATTATTCCTTTTCTCTAACTATATTGACTTCTCTTTCAGAACTGGATCTCTCCTTGTAGGCTTCAAATCACATCCATGGTTTCTTGATACACTTCTTTTTGATGAGTAGGGTTTGGATACTTTCCATGCACCACCTCTTCTCTAATAACTAGTGGTCTTTACCTTGGTACTTCCCTGGTGTGAACAACCTCAACTCACATCGTAACTAGTACAGGCTCTAATTCTAACTCGCACATCACCCTTAGCATCCATTGTGAACTTGCCTTCTTTATGCTTACCATTTTAGTGCCTTTTTATTTTTGGTGTTGTTGGCTCATGTGCTCAAATAACTCCAAGAACTCCTCATACTTGTGCTTCTTTCCACACCACGAGCATTGTAGCAAATCAGGGAACTCACACTTGTAGTGCTCGTGGATCCATAGTTGTAACATGTCCCATGCGGGAACTCACTTATTCCTCCTTTGTAGTTACCACGACCATGAAATCCTCCTCAGAAACTTCTTCCACACACCCCTCCATCTACACACCCTTCATAATGACAACCATCATCCTTGGAACTATTTACAAGGCTGGTATGACACATACAAATATCAATGGCATCATGTACCTTGTCAATCAATCTATAATCCTTGGTTTCATGGGTAGTAGAGGTGTAGATCTTGCAATAGAAAGACACATTCTTACGGATCGTGCATTGCAATAGTGGACATCTACTTACATCATGATCTCTATGAAAACTTTCATAGTCCATCGTCATGGCACATATCGATCTCTGGGGAAAATTTTCCTTTGTATGCCCTTCTACCTCACAATCTATGCACCATAGACCACAGTGAGTCTCTTGAGCTAGGTTCACGATGATTTTCTAGCTTCTTCGCCATTGCAGAAATATAAACCTCAAGAAAGGGACTAACACCAGTATCCATGATTCTAATATCCTTAGCATGTAGGGTAGCCTCCAAGGCCTCACATGTGTCTGTGAAAGTCTTGTGCAAAATATCTCTCCTAAATGGTGTTATCAATCCTCCAACAAACCACTAAGCATGCTGAAAAGGTTGAATGCCATAAGAAAATTTTGACAAGAGAGTCTTAAAAAACACTTCGTATACATGAACACTCTCTTCCATACCCTATTGAATATCCTTCAGAGCATTGATGTTGTTCTGTTCAAACTTAGGGATATGAAATTCTACTAAAAAGGAATTCTGCAATGCAGTGTAATCTACCACCTGTCTAATGGGGTCATACTTTGGTACCAAATATGTGCACATCCTTGTAACATAGTTGTAAATTGACTTTCCTTTCACTCTAGGGTAGTGATCCCCTTCACGCGCCATAGCAGTTCACACTTGTGTACATGTTTTTAGCATCCTCAACACCTTTGTAGTCTAGTAGATGAAAAGACATTTCAAAAACACTTCTTTGAGGTGGATGAGGCCCTTATCCACCTAACCTTAACCTTGATTCCATTTGGTGTTTCCTCCTAAACTAGATCCAATAGATCCACTAGGTCTTGTTCCTCCTGATCCACCATCTCCTCCAGATCGATAGGTTCACTAGGTCCTCTAGATCCTCTACCACCAGATCCACCTCCTGTAACCAATAATGGGCCTAAAGTGGTTACGCCTAATGTTCCCAACATGTCACTGAACTGTGTGCAAATAGTTTGTGATATTACACCACTACCAGATGTGTGTCCCGTGCAATCGAGATGTGATACCCAAGCTTTATGTACCCATAATTTTTCCAAACATCGTTCCAAATAATATTCCTCTAAACACAAGAAATGATTGTGCAGCCATAGATGTACCAAATGAAAATTTATATCTCCTAGGTGCATATCGGTCACTCCCACCGATACCAACTGTGTTAGCAATACTTATATCTTGATTTGGAAGACTAAGCACCAAGGGTTAGTCACCAGGTGGATTCAGATGCATGTTAATGGCTCTCCTTTCTCCAAGCAACAAACTCTCATCAGAAGCTGAAGGGATCTCTCTTTCGCACTTGCCAAGATGGGGTAGCATAGACTGCTCAGGCTCCATGTCCTTTACACGAACCTCAATTACTTCCCATAATGTATTCCTCCATAAATCCATCACTCCCACAACGTCACATTTTCTAGCTAACTCCCTTTCACGTGCTTCACTATACTTGAGTTGTCTCTCCTCTCTCTCTTTTCAGCCACAATGTTTGCCATCTTCCTCCACCCTAGCTTCCTTCCCAAAGACTCGGAAGGATCTTAGGCTGGCCATAGGAAATGCTTCCAAACTTAGGGTAACAATTAGGATCTTCATAGCTAAAGGGATAACATGTAGAAATGATCCTCTAGGATCCCTTAAGAACTCAAACTTAGCAACCTCAGGACAAGAATACATAGAAATAGCATATTCCAGGGTATAACTAGTCATCACTCTTTTCCACCAATGATAAAAACATGCGTCCCAAGTTAGGTCAGCATCCTACCTGACCTCCGATATTCATCCTGGGTCCACACACAATATTTATAGTACTAACTTATTCTAGATGCATATGCAGAAATCCATTCATACAACTCTATTGGAAAACAAAAATAAGGTCTCACATAGCTCATGATATAAATGTTTTCTAACCATTTACATGCATCAAACTCAGGTCCAGTACTAAATATCTAAAAAAACTCATGCTCTGTTCTTTAAACCATGCTTTAACACTGTCCAAGGTCAAGCACTTTGTCATCATGCATCATTCTCACAAACTTTGAAAAGAGGTCCTGAAACATAACCAAAATGTAGTCTCTAATACCATAGCCTATTTCAATAACCAATCCTAGGTGTGCTAGCATAACATCCAGTCCTAACATGAAAGATCACCCAAGTTACATGCAAGTGTTGAGCCCCTCCTTTATGTGAGCTTTGTGAGAATGTGTTTTATTAACACGATGATACAATATAACTAGAGAATGAGTGCATTTATCCATAGTATTTTAGACGTAAGCTTATACTCCTAGAAGATATACTCTAAACACAAATTTAACATGATCAATTAAAAGTAGAAATAATCATGAAACAACATTGAGGAAACCAGTAACACCCATATGAACAAATGGGAAAACACATCAAGACTCATTTCTAGGGTATTATAGAATTTCTTCATTATATTGATGATTCAAATACAAAGAGCTAAGATTACATTCAGAGGTTCCATCCATGACAAAGTTCATAATAGCAAAACTTTCTTTACATTCCAGAGCTCTCTATTATACACACTACATTATTCTCTCCCATTCCTCTCCTTTTCTTACTCCTCACCCACACACCTTCTTCTAGGAATGATCCTCTATATCAAGCAGTTGAAGGAATCTTCTCCTAACCATTCATCATCACCTGTAAAGCCTGTTGGAATCTTCTCATGTTTTTTCTACCACTACCTAGGAACCTGTCAAGTGTTGTCATGCATTTCCTTCAATCGAGTGTCTTTAGCATGCTTATGCCAACTAATCCTTAACAACCTCGACCCCTTATCCTTCCATGATAACCGTAATGATTCCTTGGAATATCCTTTACTTGACTCGTAAGTCTTCATAGATTATCCACATTTGTATCTGGTCACTTTTCCATTCACTCCTTATGCGCATCTTTTTCTATTTCATCCAAAACTTTACTAAGTCCTAACTCCAATTTGTCCTGGTTCGCCCTTCACGCCTCTCTGAGGACTACTTTTGTGTGTTCCTTCATGACCCTTTCTCCGTGCGCCACAAGGCTTCACACCCTAGGTACTTAGGTACTTTTTTAGGGGTATAACACTATGAGGCCACACCTACATTACCACACATATGCATCTACATATGTTAGTTCTCATGCATGTATGCCCTTTTCAACATATATGCACCCGTACATACCCTTGCTAACACCTACGCACTTCGATCATGCATGTGCATCCTGGGGACACCACAGCATTATTTCACAACTTTATAGGCCTACTAAATGATATTGAATGAGATTACATTGAAATTTTTGCTTTTGTACTGCATGGGTCATCCCAAGAAACCTCATGTAGTCTCAAACTCGGTCAGTGCATGTTGTCCATGGTTTGAATCCTCACCATTCTGTCATACCTCAGAATAAAATCACAAATAAAAGTGGTATGGGTAGATAACAAATAACTAGCCACGATGATTTTTACCCTCTTGTTACCTGGTATATATACCCATGCCTCCCCACATTGTGTCTCTCAACTTCCCAATTATCATATGATCATACTTAGCTCTGCATCTTCTCAACATATCTCATTTTCCTAGCTAGGTCATGGAATTAGGTCTACTTCAGACCTATATAGAATAGGTGAACATCATATATGTGCTTCAAATTCCTTCAAAAGGCCCTAAAAATTTAAGACAACATGTCTCACTCCTCTACATGCCCTCATGGGCCCACACACCTTTGCAACTAACCTTCATACTCCATTAGGCCACCAAGCACCTAGACTAGGTCTAGATGTAGACCTACAAACCATGCTCAAACCCTACAATCACCTTCGAGACCTATATGAGTGTCTCAACACACTACCAACATGCTCTTCATGCCTCTACCATGCTTCACAAGCCTCCATGAATCTCTATCCTTCATATGTCATCACCCATGCTGACTAGACCTCTTGATTAGGCCTACTTGACCAAGCAACTCTCACCATTTCCACTCTTGCAACCATGTCACTTCTTGTCTTCCTATGTCATCACCACTACAAACTTCCTCTTACACTTCTTGTCATCACCATTTGTCATTAATGTTCTTGCACATTTTACATCAATGAAAACACAAGCACACATGTGTTTGTTGGAAACACAATAGACCGAGGGGGTGAATTATTCCTACAACACTTTGAATTCATTTTCCATCACATATTTTCATCATTTAATTAATCCATTTAACATTCATAGCCATATGTGCACATTAAGTGTGTATTAAGCATCCATAACAACATGAAATAAAAATAAGACACATGAACACCATATATATAAGTGGGTTACCCTCATGAGGAAGAAATCCCACTAAATCTCTTCCTATATTATTCAAATAAAATATATTTAGTGAAACACCAAGTTCACAAGGAGTACTAACCCTAGTTTAGTGAAGCAAAAACTCCACAAGGAGGCTACACCCCTAATATTACTTAGAAAAAACTCATCCACATTGATGATGATGATCTCTAATTTTTTACTTCCACAACTAATGGATATCTCTAATTCAACTCATGCACACACCTTCAAACCCTCATTCACCTAGCTCACTCTTTCTTCTTTTTTACACCTTGTCTTGGCTCTAAAAATTACACACATGCCTTCAATGAATATTAAACCTTTCACACACACCATCATATCTAAAATCCAAAGTAATATAAGCTCCTTCACACTCTTAGGCAGGTCACATTTTTCCCTCTCACAAGACTAGTTCAAATTTGAACTCAAACCCTTGCTTTATATGTATTTCATCTCAATAACATGAAGGATGTCGGTCCTAATCCTTTAGCATGAAAAAATTTAAATTAAAAAAATTCATTAAATTTATTACAACATTCAAATATGACCCATATAGGTCGGTCATGCCCAAAACCACTTAACTTGTACAAAACAAGCTCAAAACCCCATCACTAAGATGAGCTAAAACCAATCATGCCAAAAGCATGATTATTCAAGATCTAAAAATAATCACACATGTAAAATATCAAAAAAATCATCCAAGGTCTATAATTATCTTGGACCAATCAAATAATTCATAAAACAAGCAAAAGGCTCAAATCCTTCACTAAAAAGCTACATCTAGCACCTTGTATTCACCTTTGGGCCTCAAGACCACCCAAGATAAAATAAAATATGGAATAAAACAAATATATGGAATCCTTGAGACCTTAAAATCACATCCATGTATGGTAGATCTCTTGAAACATCCATTTGTTTAAACCACGTAATTTTCCTCTTCACCAAAACAAGTCGCCCGAGAAACCAATTTTCCAAACTCAACTAGTTTACACGATTTTTATCACTTACAAGACCTCCAAATTAATTTAATAGTAAAAAAATAAATACCTTATAACTATACAACATATATAAATAATCAACCAATCCATTTCATTCCTAAACCAACTCAATCTTTCATCCTGAGCAAACGTGTCCTGAAAACTTAACATACTTCTTTCTCATAAAATGACCTCAAATACTATTCAAATCAACTCACCAAAACACAAAACCTATACCACTTGAAATCCTTCTAAATTATATTTCTATAACATATTATAACTCCTTAAAAATTCAAGTGTAAGGCCTTCAAAAAGATCATCTCTACAAATTGCTTCTTAAGCCTTCTAGGACTCAAGAATTGACCATGAGTTCAAATTTCTCCAACACCTCAAAAACCACTTCCAATCTTAAAAAGAGCATGGATAACCATTATACATTATTTATAAGCACTCATAAACCTTCATAAATCATAAAAAACTCATAATCATCACTATACCTCATGAAACCACTTAACACCCTTCTAGAACAAGTATCCTCCAGATTTGACCCTCAAAGAACAAGTCATAAATTCTTCATATCATATAAATTTTTTTTTATATACCTATGGAAATATATTTGAACCAATATTACCAATAAACCTTTAATGGAGTCTTAACTAAAGGTTAAGGGCACAAACTCACCCTTATAAATATGTAATGAACTGTGTGTGAGAGTGGCATGTGAGAACTGAGTTATTGTGAGGTTATGCTGCCAAATATGATGTGCGCATAGACTATGACATTATCTATTGTAATAAGATTTTGTGTATTTATCATGTTTAATGAAATGGAGTGTATTGGCTGAATCAAAGTATCAAATCCTGAGTATAATTGGTTCTTGCATGCTTGATTTCATCATGGTTATCTTTTAAGTCTATTATTCTCTAGATCTAGATCTGAATATATACTGTAGAATGATATAATAGTCATAGATCTAAATGCTAAATGTATTCAACATGCTAACATCCTACAACAACAACCCTAAAGAGGGCTTGGTACCTTTGTGTGCTTTGGGTGAGTGCTCAGTCTAGGCTAAGTGATGTGTCAAGCACACTTGGGCTTTTACTAGTGAATTCTAGGCTGCATCATTGGTTCCATTTCAGGACCTCTTTTTCAGTTTTTTTTAGGATGGTTCGCAATGAAGACATACCGGTTGACCCTAGCAAGTTTTGAGGAGTGGATACATGACCTAGAATAAGAATACACATGGAGGTTCAACACTGGATATGAGTTTAACGCACGCATATGGGTGGAACATAATATGTATGACAATTTATATGAGAGATTTTTTGCTATCTTTCTAGTAGAATTGTATGAGTGGCTGATTTCTTATACATCTAAACGGAATTGGAGGTATCACACACTTGTCTGGATGCAGGAAGAATTTCATGCCCTTTATGATGTTGATCTAATTTGGACTCGTGTTGTGGATATGTGGTTCCATGGTGTTTTGAATAGTTATATCTTGGAGTACTCAATTTCCACTTATTCGTGCCCAAAGGTAGCTGAATTCAAGTTTTTATGATATCCCAAAGGAACTTACCTATAAGGCATTCCATTGGCGATCAAAATTTTGATGGTAACTTTGAATTTGGAGAGAAATCGATGGATAACTAAACCCACCATATGCGAGGGTATGATCGGGTTTGGTGAAAGATGGAAGACCTAGTGGTAGAAAGGTAGAGAGAGGAAATGCGGCTTAAGTATAATGACATGAGAGGGAGGTAGAGAAGCAGTGGGAGATTGTAGAGAAAATGGTGTTGTGGAGAAAGATAGTTCGGGAAAGATTCAAAGTTCACGTAGAAGATGTGGAACCGATCATCGGGAAATCCCCATTTGGAAATCCTCGCCTCACGTAGAAGCACACCATCATAGGACGACCTAGGCCGTGTGCACACATCTGAATCCACCTAGAAACCTTTCCCTTATGCTTGGTTTTCCAGCATCTAGTAAAAAAAATAGTCAACAAGCTAATTCAAGCAGTGGGAGAGTAGGAGCGAGTCTTATAAGAGGCAAAACAATGGTAGTGCAAATGGCTTCATTGTTATATGGGAGTACCTTTTCGGGTGTATCATCTACACAAAATTTAGGTGTGCAGATTTTTGGACTATCTTCTAGGAGTAGTAATACTTCATAGACTATCGAGGTAGAGTTTAGTACTTGTTGGGACATAAGGAAGTACATCTTATTATCTAAACCCAACTACGGGTTCAAGATCGGGAGGTATGGGTAGCTCTATCTCGGGTGGATCTAGTGGTTCTGGAGGTATAGGAAACATAGGAGGTTCTGGATCAGGTGGGCAAGGTTTGCACCAACCCTAAAATATTTACATGGAGATGACTCTTCATCTTCTAGAGTATAGGGGCATATCTTTGAACATGTACACATGTGTGAAATATTGTGGCACGTAAAATGGATCACAACTTATTAGCATAGGGTAAGACAATTTTATACTACATTACAAGGGTGCGCACATGGCTGATATAGAATGTTTGACCACGATCGGACTTGAGTAAACTATATAACTTTAAAAGATGTGTTCCTTAAAGAGTTTCACATCCCTAAGTTTGAGTAGAAGAGTATAAGTGTGCTTAAAGATATTAAGCAAGGCACTACTGAGAGTGTCATAGAGTATGATGCTTATTTTAAAACATTGTTATATAAGCTTTCTTATGATATCCATACAAGCCGCATGCACAATGGTTTTTTGGAGGCTTGATTACACCTTTTAAGAGGGCACTATCACATAAAACATACATTGATCCATGCGAAGAACTTGAAGTAGAATTACGTGCGAGGTAGTTGGAATTATAGATACAGGGGTAAGCCCATTTTTAGAAGCATGTAGATCATAGTTATGACAAAGTCGTTGGAGAAATTATCGACAAATTTAGCACATGAGACGCGCATAGGGATTTGGTGCATAGATTGTGAAGTGGAAGGTCACATAAAGGATATTTGTCCCCACATATTAGTGCACTCATTGCTATTGGATTGTGAGATATGCCATTTAAACCATGATGCTAGCCACTTTCATTACTACAATGCATGATAAGGAAGAACATTTCATGCTACTACAAAATCTATAGGTCCATGACTCATGACACGAAAGATTGTTGGCTGATTGGTCAAATCCATGATGCTATAGATATTGGTGTATGATAGACATGAGTTTTAGATAACTCTAAAGGAAAGAACGAGCATTAGGATTGGGATCACAATCAGGCATGCTATGATCGAAATGAAGGGCGTTTTGAAGGCGGTCGTGGCAGAGGTCAAGGATACCGTGGTGGATTCAAAGGACGAGGCCGTGGTGGTGGAAGAAGTGAGTTCCCTCATGGAACATGTTATACATGTGGATCTCCTGACCACTACAGGCATGAATGTCCTCATAATATTACATGTTCTTTATGTGGAAAGAATCATAGCTATGAGGAGTGCCCAGACTTATATGAGCATCTTAACAAGCAACATAAATAAGAAAACAAAGGCACAGGGATGGTTAGGATACAATGCATTGTGGAAAATCAATGGATGCCCAAGTTGGAAGCATAATTCTAGGCATTGCAAGTAAAGATCACAACCCAAGTTGAATCGGCGCGTGCCAAAGAAGCATTACAGTAGAGGCCTACCATAACTAAGGAGGAAGTTCTAATTGCACAGTACCCAGATCCCTCCCATTAAAAGGAGGTTTACCAGGAAACCATGGAGGTACTCAAGAATCTTTAGGGTGAAATATAGTATTTAAAGGAGAAATCATGGAAGATGGAGCAAAAGAAAGCATCAAAAATGGTCCAAACTAATATGGATGACTTGAGAGAAGTGTGCAAATTTTTGCGCCAGGAGAATATCATTCCACTATTAGGGAATTGGTTAAAAGGAAACACTTCATGCATAAGTACTGAGACTGGATGACAGATCCTGCATGTAAATATTCCCCCTCATAGCCTATATTATGACAAGGAAATAACTCTGAATGTTGTTGTGGATGGGTGGCTATTGAGTAATATATTGATTGATACTGGTGCGAAAGTCAATTTTCTTACCTTAGATGCATGGGTACAAATGGGGAGACCTCCATTGCAGCCATCCTCTAATGTATTGTTCATGGCTAATCGGACTAAGGCCACTCTCATCAGAGTTTTAAAAGATGTATTCATTACCATAGGGGATCCAAGTTCACTTGAGATTTTAAGGTTTTAGGGTTGGCAGAGTCGAGATAGCTTCCCAACTCTATTGGGGTATCCTTGGTGCTATGAAAATAATTTTGATCTTCTTGATTCAATAAGGGTTATATAAGTTTTGAAAACAAGGAGGAAAGAGCTATTACCCCTTTAATGAGATGGAAAATTTACACCCTATTTTGAGCCCTTGAGTGAATAAGACCTAAATAGGATTTATATATGTGCCATTCGGGATCTAGAGGTACTTAAACCATGTAAGCAAGGAATCCTTCGGTGGGAGGATACACACTCTATTAACGATACTACAAGTGTTTTTGTGTTAATTGGGCTCATAGCACTTATGAGTTGGTAGGGCGTGCAGTAAAGAGAATATTTTCTAAGGACAACAAACCACTTTATATTAAGAGAATAGGTAAAAACTCGATACCTTGTTACACTGGAGAAGGAGATCCTATGGTGTTCCTACGTGCCATGGAATAAAAATGGATAGACCCATTGGAAAGAAGAAATATGCTAGCATATACACTACGCGGGATAACAGTGCCTTTGGTGGGTGGTCCACAAGGATAATCTTATAGGATGGAATGAAATTAGGATTGCTCTTACCACTAGGTTCTTCAGGAGCAATGCACCTACTCAAATTTGTACTTATCATGGTAATCAACCTATTCAAAACCATGTTCAGAAGTGTGAGAGACTTTAGACAAAGGGGCATCAAGCTTTACCTCCTTTCTCTAGGTGCACAAGTTTTATTCCACTTTACATGGTTACGCACATGTTTTGTATGTATATGTAGAAATCCATAAAGAGACTAGAATTTGGTAGGATTTAATTGCAGGAATGACTGAGACGTTTGAATTCTTCTCTACCAATCCTCTGGTGGAAGAAGCATTAAAATTCATAAAGTTCTTAACTATGGGAGATATTACTAAGGATAAAGAACTCCTTTAGGATTTATTGGATGAAGGAAACTTAGGAGCACATTTTTTGAAGAAACAGAGGCCGATATCACACTACTTCAACACATTTGCCTTGAGAAAGAAAAAGGAAAAATGGTCTACTTAGTGGATGATGAAGAAGTAGAAAATATGGATATAAACCATTCAACAGGTAGGTGTGAGGTGTTGGATAGTGTAGATAAGACCATGCATGCCTATCATGAACCTATGAAGACAAAGAAAGTGAATATTGGATCAGATATTGAGCCTAAGGAGGCCATAATTGGGGAGTATTGGTCGGACTCGAAGTGGTAAAAATCATAGAGTTCTTTATGGGATTATTAGGATTTATTCCCACGGGGTACCATGAGCTTAAAGGCATACATGAATCATTAGGGAGATGATGATAAAGCTTAAATATGGTGTGCACCGAGTTAGAAAGAGACCTTACAGGATGAATCCCAACTTGCATGAAAAGGTCAAAGAGATTGATAAAATGTTGAAGTCCGGAATCATTAAGCCCTGGATGATTCATAATGGGTTAGTGTAATGGTGATCGAGTATCAAGAAGGATAGATGGATTAGGATTTGTGTCAACTACGGGGAGTTGAATGTTGCATGTGTGATTGATCCCTTTCCTATGCCATTCATTCGAGGAAATAATAGAAGGCATTGCGAGGTGCGAAATCTATTCATTTCTGAGATGGGTTCTCTCGGGTATCATGAGGTTAGGATTGCCTAAGAGGATTAGGAAAAACTAATTTTACTACCGAATAGGGTAGCTTCACCTATACTATGATGCCTTTTGGTTTGAAAAATGCACTGTTGTATTTTCATGCATAGTTGTTCAAACAAGGAATTTATTCACAAGTTCTTATAGGTTTATGCGCCAAAGAAGCATTGCAAAGAGAGGCCTACCATCACTAAGGAGGAGGTTTTACATGCATGGTACCCAGAATATACCCATCACAAGGAGGTTTATTATGAAACCTTGGAAGTTCTTAGAAATCTTTAGGGTGAAATATAATATTTAAAGGAGAAATTAGGGAAGATGGAGCAAAAGAAAGCATCAAATACGGTCCAAATTGATATGGATGACTTGAGAGAAGTGTGCAAAATGTTGCGCCAGGAAAATATCATTCCACTACTAGGGAATTGGTTAAAAGGAAACACCCCACGTGTAAGTATTGGGATTAGACGGTAGATCCTACATGCGAATCTTCCCCCTCATAGCCTAGATTATGATAAGGAAATAATTCTTCATGCTATTTTGGATGGGTGGTTATTGAGTAATATAGTGATTGATACAATCACGAAGTCAATGTTCTTACCTTAGTTTCATGGGTATAAATGAGGAGACCTCCATCGCAGCCATCCTCTACTGTATTATTCATGGCTAATCGGACTAAGGCCACTCTCATCAGAGTTTTAAAAGATGTATCCATTACCATAGGGGGAGCCAAGTTCACTAGAGATTTTAAGGTTTTAGGGTTGGCGAGTCAGATAGCTTCCTAGCTCTATTGGGACATCCTTGGTGTTATGTAAATAATGTTGATCTTTGGTTCAACAAGGGTTATATAAGTTTTGAAAAGGAGTAAAGAGTTATTATCCCTTTAATAGATGGCAAATATGTGCCCTATTTTGAGTCCTTAAGTGAAGAAGACATTAATAGGATTTATGTACACATCATCACGGGATCCAGAGGTGCTTGAGCCATGTAGAGAAGAAATCCTTCAGTGGGAGGGTAAACAGTCCTTTAGTGATACTACAAGTGTTACTTCGATAATTGGGATCATAGCACTTATGAGTTGGTAGAGTACGAAGTAAAGAGCATATTTCGTAAGGAGAAAACCACATTATGTCAAGAGAATAGGTAACAACTCATAACCTTGTTACACTGGAGAAGGAGTTCTATGGTGTTCCTGCGCACCATAGAGGAACATTGGATACACACTGATGGAAAGAATAAATATGCTAGCATATACACTACGCGGGACAGCGTGCGCACTCGTGGGTGGTGCACTGAGGATAATCTATAGGATGGAATGAAATTAGGATTGCTCTTTCCACTAGGTTCTGCAGAAGAAATGTACCTACTAAAATCTGTAATTATCATGGTAATCAACCTGTTCAGCACCACATTTAGAAGTGTGAGAGACTTTGGACAGAGGGGCAAGAAGCTTTACCACCTTCGCTCTGGGTGCACAAGTTTTATTCCACTTTACAAGGCTATGTGCGTGCTTGGTATGTCTATGTAAAACTTCATAGAGAGACTAGAAATTGGTAGGATTTAATTACAGGAATGACCTAGACATTTGAATTCTTCTCTACCAAGCCTTTGGTGGAAGAAGCATTAAAATTCATAAAGCGCTTAACTATGGGAGATAGTGCCAAGGATGAAGAAATCCTTTAGGAGTTATTGGATGAAGGAAACTCAGGAGCACATCTTGTTGAAGAGATAGAGGCTGATGCCACACTACTTTAGCACACTTGCCTTGAGAAAGAAAAAGTAAAAATGGTCTACTTAGTGGATGACAAAGAAGTAGAAGATCTAGATATAAACCATTCAATAGGTAGGCGTGAGGTGTTGGATAGTGCAGATAAGATCACACATGCCTATCATGAACCTATAAAGACAAAGAAAGTGAATATTGGATTAGATACTAAGCCTAAGGAGGCCATAATTGGAGACTATTGGTCGGACTCGAAGTGGAAAAAATCATAGAGCTACTACGGGATTATCAAGACTTATTCCCTCGAGGGTACCATGAACTTAAAGGCATGCATGAATCATTAGGAGAGATGAGGATAAAGCTTAAAGAGGGTGCACGCCTAGTTAGAAAGAGACCCTATAGGATGAACCCCAACTTGCATGAACAAGTTAAAGAAGAAATTGACAAAATATTGAAATTTGGGATTATCAATCCCCTTGACAAGTTAGAAAAGGTTAGTCTAATGGTGATCAAGTATCAAGAAGGATGGTCGGATCGGGATCTGTGGGACTATAGGGAGCTGAATGCTACATGTGTGGTGATCCCTTTCCTACACCATTCACTGAGGAAATACTAGATGGCGTTGCAAGGTGTGAAATCTATTCATTTACAGATGGGTTCTCAAGGTATCATCAGGTTAGGATTGCCCATGAGGATCAGGAAAAGACTACCTTTAATACTAAATGGGTTAGTTTCACCTATACTGTGATGCCTTTTGGTCTTAAAAACACACTTGTTGTATTTTTGTGCATAGTTGTTCAAGCGTTCAAGGAGTTTATTTACAACTTCTTACAGGTTTATTTGGATGATTGGACAGTGTATGGATTAGTTAAGGATAATTGTGACAATCTGCACTTAATGTTTGATAGATGTAGATAGTTGAGTATATATCTAAACATTTAGAAGTGCATATTTTCCACACCATTTAGGATATTGTTAGGAAACATAATTTTCAAGGAAGGTTTGTTGGTCGATCCAGCTAAAGTTGCAGTCATTATAGGCAAAAATTATCCTACCAGTCGGAGTGAGGTGCATGGATTTTTGGTCACATAGGATATTACGTGAAGTTTATTAAAGGATACGCCAAAGTTGTTTCTTTGTTGGAGGAGTTACTGAAAGGGAAAGGTACATTCTACTGGGGAGAACTGCAGCAACGCACATTCGAGACATTAAAGGAGAAACTTACTACCATACCTATTCTGTGTTTTCCTTTGTGGGACCAACCATTTCATGTATATGTGGATGCCTCTAGCATGGCCATTGGCATAGTATTGTCTCATCCTAGAGAAGGTATTATAGCTCATCCTATCTATTTTGCTAGTAGAAAGATGATTCCTGTAAAACAGAACTACACAACTACAGAGTATGAAGCTTTGTCAATGATCTATTTGCTTCATAATTTCATATAGTACCTGCTAGGTACACCATTTTTCTTTTAAACAGATCACATGGCATTGAAGTATTTGGTAAACAAACCCATTTTACTGGGGTGCATATGTAGATGGGTAAATTATTATTTCAAGAATTTGATTTCACGGTTGTGGTATATGTGCATGAATTATTTTTAAACTAATGCTAATGTAAACAAAGACTAACACCTAATAGCCTTAATTAGCAAAAATTAAACAAACTACTAAGCACCATCATGATAAGAATTAAACAAGGTTAGATGCTAACATTCATCAATATACAAAACTTTGAAACTAACAATGTTAAGCATCTAAATCCTCTATTCTCTAACAACAAATAAATGAATGGACCTATGTAGGCTCCATGGCTATCAAAAATGGTTGTCTTTTGTGTTCCAAGAACCTAGGAATGAGGGCTTGTCAAAGTTGGGCTACAAGACCCTTTTGACACCTCCCATATGACCTAAGCACTTAGGAAAGAGGATTAACTCTTCAAGATGAATTCTCAAGAAAACAAAAAGGCAAGCTCTTATTCTATTTTGCTACATGCTTTGCATTTTCTTCTCAAGAAGTTTAGGTGTAGGTATAAAGGTAGAAGGAGGGCTCCTTATATAGCCTAATGGATAAAGGAAACACTTCATCCCTTTGCATGTGGGATAAAGGTAAAACATGATTAGGAATGGATAAGGTTGCTTTATAAAAGGTAACCTTACTTTAGAAGGGTTTAATTTATGCTTAGCAAGTCATGGGAGTTGGGGGTGTTTTCATTAATCAAAGGTGATTAACTAATAGGTAGATGTAAGCTTATAGAAGCTAATTAGAGGAATATTAGTACGATTTAGGCTATTAGAAGGGGATTAAATCAATTAAATATTGATTTATTGGTTAAATGGAAGGAAAAATAATTAATTAATAATAATTAATTAATCTAGATAGAAGGGGTGAATAATTAATGGAAGGTCATTAATTAGGATGTTAGTTGGATAGGTGACTTAATCAATTAGCGTATTGTAATTAATTAATGATGATATGAGGGAAAATGAGTGTTATTGACAATATGTCATCAATTTTCCAAAAGATAGATAATTAGCGCAATTTAAGTATTTAAATTGCTTGGGCATAATTATGGGTGTCTACATTTACCTCTCTTTGGGGTGGCGTAAGTGACGCCACTTCAAAGATAGTAGATAGAAGAAATT
This sequence comes from Taxus wallichiana var. yunnanensis, assembly GCA_018340775.1. Lineage (NCBI taxonomy): Eukaryota > Viridiplantae > Streptophyta > Pinopsida > Cupressales > Taxaceae > Taxus > Taxus wallichiana. Next base: position 994,036,167 of record CM031240.1, read on the forward strand.
TTGAAGGATCAAAGAAAAATTAGTAGGAAGGAGAGATGCCCCCTCGAGTTTTGATAGGGTGATGAAGGAATACGATCGACAATTGAAAAATGTAAGAGATAGATAGAACAATGGGAAGGGGCGGGGATGCCTGGTGAGACAAAAGATGATGGGTGAGTAGAAAGTGATGTAGAAAAATATGGAGAAGGGGAGAGAAGATCTTAGCCTTTAGTATTTATGTATTAAAACAATTTTGATGTCATCATATTACCATAGGAGCTACATCATCGGTCCTTATGAAAAAAATAAGCATACGACAAAGGTAGAATGACATGAAAATCCATACTAAGAAAAATTGTCCATTAAGTAAAATACCAACTCTATGCAACACACAAAAATGCAATGCAATACGAGAAGGAAACAATCTCATTTAATAGGGAAAACAAGTACGAACGCACATATCCAACCCAACAATGGTTAAGACAGTTGTACAAATGTTTTTTATCAAGCTAAAGAGATCCACATGTTCATGATTGATGAAAAGGGTTAAAAATGATGCCACGAGCAAGGATACATGCAAGGGGAAATGATAATGGACATTAGGTCCAAGTAAAAAGCGTTGTGCGCAATGAAACAGAACCAAGAAACAAATGTGCCCTAGAGTACAGACGAAGAAAGCAACTAGCTTTGTGAATGGTTGTGAATCTAGTGGTCCACGAGTCATATTAATTGGGAAATATGTGAAACAAACTAGTAGGATATGAAGAGGATACCATGCAAGACACAAGTTTCAGCCGTACTAAGCAAGTTACCATTTTTGTAGGTTTGTTACTTTTTAGGATTTTGTGAAAAAAATTTCCTGTTTTTGGATTTTTTGACGTGATATATATATGAGATGGACATTTGTTTATTGTTTCTCATGGATAGATAACTATGTTTATGATGCATTCAGATTTGATTTGACATGTATATGTATCATGATCTTGTTGATGTATCACATGTGTTTTGATTTCTAGATGATATGATCTTGTAGAATATATCAAATGTGTTTTGTTTATGATATGTTTCATACTTAGTGGATGGGATTATATGATGATAAGGGTGTGGGGGATATATTTTTATATTTTTGATCCCTCTTGCCCCCATTTGATGATACGATATGTGACGATTATCTTAGCATTCATGTATGATGTATACTTAGCTTTTTCTCTCGATATATGATGTATTGATGATGTTATATGTGATGATAATGACGGTAATGTGATGTTGTGATAACAAAACAATGCACATGCAATAAACACAATCAAATGCTAAGAAAGAACACAATGAATTAACACAATACACCATGATTCACTAGCACGCAAAACACACCTCAATATGCACAAGAAATAATAAATATAATCTAAGCAAGAAAAGATGAATCCTAACAAGGTATGCCTAAGCAACAAACAATCCAAAAGCAAAAACATAAAACAACTATACAAGCAACAAGAAAAGCAAGAAACAAGACAATGCAAGTAAATTTTTTTGTAAGATTTGTTTTCATGCAACAATTTTCTATTGTTTTTGGTGTTTGTGAAATAATTTTCTATTGTTTAGGTTTTGTGAAACAATTTTCTATTGTTTTTGTGTTTTTGTGAAACAATTTTCTATTGTTTAGGTTTTTGCAAAACAATTTTCTATTGTTTAGGTTTTTATGAAACAATTTTCTTTTTTTGTGGTTTTCTAACGGTTTTCCAAAGTTATGCATAGGTAACCAAGAAAGTGTGGATGCCCCTAGCGTTAGATGGGGAATATACAAGGGCAGAGGCCACATGCTTATGAACAAGAAGGTAAAGTCATTGGATTGCCCCAGTGTAAGATGGGTCATAGCAAAAGACCATGCCCCTCATAGATGAATAAAAGAAGACAAAGCCAGATCAAGACCTGACAGGATTGGGCTCACAAGGAATCTTACAGGTAGAACTAGGTCTAGGCCAAGTAAAAACTACCCTCCAAATGCAAGATTCTTGTGAACAACAAATCCTGCCAAGGTGCCGGAAACCAGTTTTCACCCAAGGACTTATCCAAAGTGCCACAATTGCGTGGTTTTCACTTGTGGATGACCTATTTTCTATTTTTATCTTAATGGTGCTTAGGCTAAGACAAAGCCTAAGCACCATCAAGATAAAGAGCTAAACAAGATCTATACTAAACATCATAACTTTGAAAACATAAGATCAAAAATAGTATGCTATTCAAAATATCTACTCTTCTAGATTACCAACAAAATGAATGGACATTTTTAGCTCCAATGACAATAAAAATTTCTTGTTTGATCCTTAAATAATGCAAGAATAGGAAGCTTACCTCTTAAAAATGGTGACCTCTCAAGAAAAAAAAAGGCAAGCTCTTAGTCTCTTTGCTATATGCTTTGCATTTGCTCTCTCAAGAAGTTTAGGTGTAAGTATAAAGGTAGAAGGAGGGCTCCTTATATAGCCTAATGGATAAAGGTAACACTTCATCCCTTTACGTGTGGGATAAAGGTAAAACATGACTAGGAATGGATAAGGTTGCTTTATAAAAGGTAACCTTACTTTAGAAGGGTTTAATTTATGCTTAGTAAGTCATGGGGGTTGGGGGTGTTTTAATTAATCAAAGGTGATTAACTAATAGGTAGATGTACGCTTATAGAAGATAATTAGAGGAACATTAGTATGATTTAGGCTATTAGAGGGATTAAATCAATTAAATATTGATTTATTGGTTAAATGAAAGGAAAGCTAATTAATTAATAATAATTAATTAACCTAGATAGAAGGGGTGAATAATTAACAGAATGTCATTAATTAGGATGTTAGTTGGATAGGCGACTTAATCAATAAGCATATTGTAATTAATTAATGATGATATGAGGAAAATGAGCATTATTGACAATATGTCGTCAATTTTCTAAAAGATAGATAATTAGCACAATTTAAGTATTTGAATTGCTTGGACGTAATTATGGGTGTCTACATGCTAAAACCAGGGAAAATTAATTCTAGACTAGATCATTTATCTAGAATACAGTCAGGAGAAGAAGCACAGGCCATTGAAGATACCATTCCTAATGCATAGTTATATAGGTTACAATGATCGCCATCAGAATTAGAGGACATTGTTGTCTTTCTATGAATAGGTATGGAACCAGAACAAATGAAACCCTTAGAAAAGAAATAACTTACTATACACACGGCACCCTATATGTTGATTAGAAATGACCTTTACAAGTTAGGAAGAGATGAAGTATTGTGTTGTTGTGTACTGGAACATGAGTGCATAGATATCATGGAGGAATCTCATGGTGGTATTGTAGGTGACGCCATTGCTCGCAAGATTCTACTCGCTAGATTATGGTGGGAGACCATGTATAAAGGCTGTGTAAGGATTATTGCAAGGCTTGTGATCACATCGGCGTCTAGGAAACCAGTCAATGAGATGAAATGCCTATAAGACCTATTACTAGTGCATAACCATTTGAGAAATGGGCTATAGATTTTGTGGATCCTATTTCACCAACTACGCATAAAAATGTATCATGCTATTGTTATCCAAAATGTGCCCCCTACTCATTTTGTGGCTAACTCCTCTCATTCTTCCCTCTCTTGTGCCTCAGTCACAAAATTTTTCTTTTCAGGCACTCAAAACCTTCTGGAAATGGCACCATTGGATAGAGCTCTTTCTCAGCTTTCTAGAAAGGTAAAGTTTTCCTCCTAACTCCATGTATTTTTGAAGTTATGGCTCGGCGGAGTTTTTTGGGAAAATTTTCCCCTGAAAGGCCGACGGCCAATGAGATGCCTCCACATGGCACCTAGAGTGACGGAGCATGGGGAAATTTTGGAAAATTTTCCAAATAACCAAAAAGGTGAAAAAATTCAAATTTTTGCCCGCCAACCCGATTTGGCCCTGTTTTGCCCTAAAACTTCAAATCGCCATATCTTTTGATCCAGAGCTCGGTTTTCATGTTCTTTATATCAATGGAAATATAGTGAAATTGTCTACAAGATTCCGGGGTCATTATTTGCATTTTTGTGGAGTTTGGAGAGAGAAAATCAAAAATACTTCTGCATGTGGTCATGAAAGGAAATGACGTTTCAACCACCGATTTTAATAAAGAATGGCTCGCATTCTCTCCCAACATGGTTAAAAATGTTAGGGAATGGGTACATTAGGTTTCCCATGCTATTTTGATGGAATTTTGTTCAATGGTTGAACCCCTTGCATGTTTTCCTACGTTTCTCTCCTAGGCTCGTCCCTTGTCTTGTAAAAGCAGATTTGGCTCATTTTCAAAGTGTGGAACATTTTTACGTATGGCAAGCTCCCTTTTCACCTCGAAAGTGATTTAGTGGAATAACAAACCTTTTCTAGAAAGCGCAACTATATTTTTCCTTTGGTGTTTGAATGCAAGTGATTTTGATGTTAAAATAACAATACATGAGCCTGTGATTAGTTTTTATCCTCTCTTGGTGTTGTTTGCCTAATTTCTAACACTTCATTACTATCGGTTTGTGCATGTTGTTTTTGTTGCATTTTATGAATCGTGTCAATTTGGAGAAGTAAAAATGCTCACCACTCCTTTGGTGCATCACCTATTAATATTAGTTCTTTCTTTTTGCATTTTCTATCCTTGTCCCTTTGGAATTTAGAGTAGATTTAGGAGTTTAAACCTCTGCAATTGTGCAAGTGAAATAGCTGATCAGAGGAGTTGAGGAACTAGCCTCTAATCTGGAGATTCCTCTTCCATTTTGCAAGTCCCACACTTGGGAAGAGGATTCAATGTTGTGCAATCACACTAGATGCATAGGGTGATCAAACTAGAAATATGATCAACATCCAGGGGGTGCTGCTGATTTGCAACAACAGTTTTGGCATGCCCGGTGGGACCTTAGAGGTCTTCCACTTTATCTTTGACAGGTTGGTGTGTTCCTGTTAAAGATTCAGCCTTTTGGAGGCACTTTCAAAAGCACATCTGGTGACTCCATCCGGTAAACAACTCATTCTCTAAGCTGCAGACACATTTTCCATTCATTTCCATCCATTCTTCCTTCCATCATTTTCATTCTTTTCCATCCCAAGAAGTTGTGCAATCATGACTTCATTTCCATCATGGAATTCACATTTACAACAGCAGTATATCACACCCCAACATGTTTTAAAATCCTCCAAATCAGCATTTTGATCAAATTCAAAATCAGCATGTCTACCCATATGAGCAGCAAGTGCAAATTCAGTTTGGATATGAAGCATGTCAAGCACAAGGGTATGCTGGTTGTGAGGGTAGTCAAGAAGAAAATGCAAATCTGCTGGAACAAATCCAAAAGATGGAGGTAAACATGGTCCAATCTAGGCTCAAGCACAAATGAAATCTTTCAAAATTGGTTGTAGGACTCCTTGTCCATGGGGAGGCCCTTTTCCAAGACACTTTAGCCCTCAGGAGAAGTTGGACTTCATGATGAAGATGCTACCCCAACTTACACAATGGACATCAGAAATAGAGGCCTATACACTTAGCATTGAATAACCTTGTCAATGGGTGATTTCTACACCATCATCTGGTTTTTCTCTTCCCATTACTCAAGTAACATCATCTCATTTGGAATTTCAAATTCTAAATCTAGTCAATGCTGCCCCAGGAGTTAATTCCATTTCTCCATTCCCTAGTCTTCCACCACATCTCAATTCTTCCTTCCCCTTTCCTTCCAAACAGTCATCCCCTCCACAAAAGCTAATAGAAATACCCTCTCCTCCAAAGAAACAAGAGTTTCTACCTCCTCCACCACCATGAAAAATTTCCAAGCCATTTGAGTTACAATCCACTTCTCCTCTTGCATTCCCAAATCCATGTTGGGAGGATAAAAATCAGAATTCTAGTCAAGGAAAACAACAACAAAAAGAAAAGCCAAACAAGGATGAAGAAATTCAAAGTCTCAAGAGTTGGGCTCTTAAATTTGGGATGACAAAGATCCCCTTGATGGTTAAGCCTTTAGAAGAGGTTGGAGTTGGAAAACAAGTGGTGGTTAGGACTGAATTTGCTTTAAAGAGGAGAAGAGTAAAAAGAAGAAGCAGATCAACAACCTTTTTATTAGAAAGTAGTGTCCATGTTAGCATTCTATTTGAAGAGAATGTTGATTCAATTCAAGTTACAAAATCAGCCATGGAGGAAGAAAGCTCTGAAGAAGATCCTATAGTCCCAACTTGTCCTCTAGAGCAGCAGATCGAAGAGTTTGACTTAACGATCTTCGTGCTTTAGAGGAAGATTTCTATCAAGAACAATATTTTCTTCAAGTAGTAGAAGAGGGAGAAGCTGCTCCAAATCCAAAAGAAGAGGAGCACATTCTAGTTGTGGAGGAAAAAATTGTAGATCCAAGGGCTTTGAGCGCAAAGCAGGCTATAAGAGAACCTTCAATTCTTCTTTCTACTTCATCCCTCTCGAGTTTTAGTTCTAAAGAAGAGTTTGATCTCTCAAACTCAATGTTGGAGGATGAAAGAAACCATGATGATCAAGTTACAGATCAAGAGGATACCATGGAGGAAGTTGAGCATTTGCAGCAGGACAACAATGAGGTAGTTTATCTGTCAGATTTGGAGGACTATTTTGATGAAGAAGAACCGGTTGAGTTCCTACCATTCTCTCTTTCATCATCCACATTCCAAACACCTGAGCCTACTGTCATGAAGGAGAGCACCCATTTGCAGCAGCCTGCATCTTATAGCATCTCTTTGGAACCAAGATTGGAAGATTTTAATCTTTCATGTCCTTCATTGGAGGAAGAGAAAGGGCAAAAAGGTTCTACCTTTGCTTCTGCACCATCCATTCAAAAGGGTTTACAAGAGAACTCCATTCTTGGAGTTGAAAATCAGAGCTATGGGCATATCAAATGTATCATACCTTGCCCAATAAGGTATCTGAATTCATTGGAGTCAAAGGAGAAGTCACAACTTGAGTCGTGCTTGCTTCTAAGCATGAGGGTGAGCTACAAAGTACCAAGGATCAGCTGTCATACCTCTTCAATCCAAATGCAGAGCAACTAAAAGAGGTATTGGATTTGTTTTCAGTTGACACCTTGATGATTTGGGTAGAAGACCAGCTTCTTGTTGATTTTCCACTCATCCAATCAGCCATGTTCAGTGCCAAATCAGTTGCATGGTTACAACTTTTGAGAAAGGGAAGCTATTTCTCCCAACCGATTGCGGATTTGTTTAGCCCACTTTTTCTTCCAGTTAGAGTAGAGTAGGTAGGTTTTATTTCAGTAAAGAAGTGCTTGTGCACACTCTGCATGTTCCATTTGGAGCATGTATGATTTTAAGTTTTGTAAATAGTTTTGGTGCTGCTGGTTTTGCTCTTGCACAGCTGTTTTAAGTGGCATTTTGGTGAGAACAACTCTAAGTTCAATGGGTTTCAAGTGGCTCAGAGGGAAGTTTTCAAGATATCAAGTTGGTTTCAGGTTATTTCTTATGACTCCATACCCAATGGATTTCGAAAGGCAACTGGTAACTTCATCCAGCAGGCAGATGACCCCTCTGAGTCGCCAAAATTGTTATCCAAAATGTGCCCCCTACTCATTTTGTGGCTAACTCCTCTCATTCTTCCCTCTCTTGTGCCTCAGTCACAAAATTTTTCTTTTAGGCACTCAAAACCTTCTAGAAATGGCACCATTGGATAGAGCTCTTTCTCATCTTTCTAGAAAGGTAAAGTTTTCCTCCTAACTCCATGTATTTTTGAAGTTATGGCTCGGAGAGTTTTTGGGAAAATTTTCCCCGAAAGGCCGGCAGCAAATGAGATGTCGTCACATGGCATCTAGAGTGATGGAGCACGGGAAATTTTGGAAAATTTTCCAAATGACCAAAAAGGTGAAAAAATTCAAATTTTTGCTACCAACCCTGATTTGGCTCTGTTTTTCCCTAAAACTTCAAATCACCATATCTTTTGATCTAGATCTCGAGTTTTCACGTTCTTTATATCAATGGAAAGATGGTGAAATTATCTACAAGTTTGAATTTTGGAGTTTGGAGAGATAAAATCAAAAAATTCTTGGCACATGGTTATGAACAGAAATGACATTTCAACCACCGATTTTAATGAAGAATGGCTCGCATTCTCTCCCATTATGGTTAAAAATTTGGGAATGGGTCATCAAGTCGCCCATGCTATTTTGATGGCATTTTGGTCAATGGTTGAACCCTTACACGTTTTCCCATGTTTCTCTCTCTTGGGCTCGTCCTTGCACCGTAAAAGCTAGATTTGGCTCATTTTCAAAGTGTGGAACATTTTTTGTGTATGGCAAGCTCCCTTTTCACCTTGGAAGTGATTTAGTGGAATAACGAGACCTTTTCTAGAAAGCTATGCAACTATATTTTTTCCTTTCGGGGTTTGAATGCAAGTGATTTTGATGTTAAAATAACAATACATAGGCCCCGTGATTAGTTTTTATCCTCTCTTTGGTGTTGTTTGCCTAATTTCTAACACTTCATTTACAGCTATTAGTTTGTGCATGTTGTTTTTGTTGCATTTTATGAATTGTGTCAATTTACGAGAAGTAAAAATGCTCACCACTCCTTTGGTGCATCACCTATTAGCATTAGTTCTTTTTTTTTTTGCATTTTCTATGCTTGTCCCTTGGGAATTTAGAGTAGATTTAGGAGTTTAAACCTCTGCAATTGTGCAAGTGAAATAGCTGATCGGAGGAGTTGAGGAACTAGCCTCTAATTTGGATATTCCTCTTCCATTTTTGTAAGTCCCACACTAGATACATGACCTAGAATAAGAATATAAATGGAGGTTCAACACTAGATATGAGTTTAACTCACGCATATGGGTACAACATAATATGTATGACAATTTATATGAGAAATTTTTGCTATCTTTCTAGTAGAATTGTATGAGTGGCTGATTTCTTATGCATCTAAACGGAATTGGAGGTATCACACACTTGTCTGGATGCAGGAAGAATTTCAGGCCCTTTATGATGTTGATCTAATTTGGACTCGTGTTGTGGATATGTGGTTCCATGGTGTTTTGAATAGTTATATCTTGGAGTACTCAATTTCCACTTATTCGTGCCCAGAGGTAGCTGAATTCCAATTTTTACGATATCCTAGAGGAACTTACCTATAAGGCATTCCATTGGCGATCAAAATTTTGATGGTAACTTTGTATTTGGAGAGAAAGGCGATGGATAACTAAACCCACCATATGCAAGGGTATGATCGGGTTTGGTGAAAGATGGAAGACCTAGTGGTAGAAAGGTAGAGAGAGGAAATGTGGCTTAAGTATGATGGCATGAGAGGGAGGTAGAGAAGCGTGGGAGATTGTAGAGAAAATGGTGTTGTGGAGAAAGATAGTTCGGGAAAGATTCAAAGTTCACGTAGAAGACGTGGAACACGATCATCGGGAAATCCCCCATTTGGAAATCCTTGGCCTCACGTAGAAGCACACCATCATAGATGACCTAGGCCGTGTGCACACATACGAATCTACCGGAAACCTTTCCCTTAAGCATGAGGGTGAGCTACAAAGTACAAGGATCATCTGTCATACCTCTTCAATAAAAATGTAGAGCAACTAAAAGAGGTATTGGATTTGTTTTTAGTTGACACCTTGCTGATTTGGGTAGAAGACCAGCTTCTTGTTGATTTTCCACTCATCTAATCAGCCATGTTCGATGCCAAATCAGTTGCGTAGTTGCAAAGAACTTTTGAGAAAGGGAAGCTATTTCTCCCAACCTTGGATTTGCGGAGGTTTGTTTAGCCCACTTTTTCTTCCAGTTAGAGTAGAGTAGGTAGGTTTCTTTCAATAAAAGAAGTGCTTGTGTGCACTCTACATGTTCCATTTGGAGCATGTATGATTTTTAGTTTTGTAGATAGTTTTGGTGCTGCTGGTTTTGCTCTTGTACAAGCTGTTTTAAGTGGCATTTTGGTGAGAACAACTCTAAGTTCAATGGGTTTCAAGTGGCTCAGATGGGGGAAGTTTTACGGATATCGGGTTGGTTTCGGGTTATTTCTTATGACTCCATACCCAATGGATTGCTAAAAAGGCAAGCTGGTAATTTCATCCACAGTAGATGACCCCTCGAGTCGCCAAATTGTTATCCAAAATGTGCCCTCTACTCATTTTGTGGCTAACTCCTTTCATTCTTCCCTCTCTTATGCCTCAAGTCAAATAAATTTTATTTTCAGGCACTCAAAACATTCGGAAATGGCACCATTGGATAGAGCTCTTTCTCATCTTTCTAGAAAGGTAAAGCTTTCCTCCTAACTCCATGTATTTTTTTAAGTTATGGCTCGGCAAACTTTTTGGGAAAATTTTCCCTGAAAGGCCCAGGACCAATGAGATCTTTGCCATGTGGCACCTAGAGTGACGGAGCATGGGAAATTTTACAAATTTTTTCAAATGACCAAAAAGGTGAAAAACTTCAAATTTTTGCCCGCCATGACCCGATTTGGCCCTGTTTTTCCCTAAAACTTCAAATCGCCATATCTTTCAATCCAGAGCTCGATTTTCGCATTCTTTATATCAATGGAAATCTGGTGGAATTATCTACAAGATTCTAGGGTCAATTTTGTATTTTTGTGGAGTTAGGAGAGATAAAATCAAAAACACTTCGGCACGTGGTCATGAATAGAAATGACGTTTCAACCACCGATTTTAATGAAGAATGGCTCGCATTCTCTCCCAAGCATGGTTAAAAATGTCGGGGAAGGGGTGCTCGGGTTGCCCATGTTGTTTTGATAGCATTTTGGTCAATGGTTGAACCCCTTGCATGTTTTTCCATGTTTCTCTCTCCTGGGCTCATCCTTGCACCTTTGTAAAAGCGATTTGGCTCATTTTCAAAGTGTGGAACATTTTTTTGTGTATGGCAATCTCCCTTTTTCACCTTGGAAGTGATTTAGTGGAATAATGAGACCTTTTCTAGAAACTGCAACTATATTTTTGTCTTTCAGGTGTTTGAATGCAAGTGATTTTGATGTTAAAATAATAATATAGGCCCTGTGATTAGTTTTTATCCTCTGTTGGTGTTGTTTGCCTAATTTCTAACACTTCATTACAGCTATCAGTTTGTGCATGTTGTTTTTGTTGCATTTTATGAACTGTGTCAATTTGCAGAAGTAAAAAATGCTCACCACTCCTTTGGTGCATCACCTATTAGCATTAGTTCTTTCTTTTTTGCATTTTCTATGCTTGTCCCTTTAGAATTTAGAGTAGATTTAGGAGTTTAAACCTCTGCAATTGTGCAAGTGAAATAGCTGATGAGAGGAGTTGAGGAACTAGCCTCTAATCTGGAGATTCCTCTTCCATTTTTGCAAGTCCCACACTTGGGAAGAGGATTCAATGTTGTGTAATCACACTTTGGATGCATAGGGTGATCAAACTATAAATCTGATCAACATCCGGAGTCTTTGCTGATTTGCAACAGCTATATCATCACTTTCTGATTATCGACAAGGTGGGTAGAATTTACACCTACAAAAGGATTGTATAGTGGCTACAATAACCAAGTTTCTATGGGAAAATATTATTACATGGTATGGATGTCCTTTAAGTTTGACCAATGATAGGGGCACACATTTTCTTAATGAGACAATCATAATTTTATTAGATGAATTCATGATTGCACACCATAAGACTACACCATATCATCCTCGGAAAAATGGTAATACTGCTTTGAGGCTTTCAAAAAAAAATTGACCCAGACATTAACAAAAATATGTGATATTGGAAGAAAGGATTGCTTGATGATAAAGTATACGTAGTACTTTGGGCATATCAACCAACATATAAAAGGTTGAAAAAAGCCACACCATTTCAGTTAGTGTTTAGCGTAGAAGCAGTTATTCCTTTGGAATTCATGTTACCTTCTTTGTGTATTACACATGCTAGAGGTCTAGCTGATGAGAAAACATTAGAAGAACAAATTAAAAATTTAATCAAGTTGGATGAGCGATGAGAAATAACACGTTGGAGTCAGAAACAAGAGAAGGCTAGGCAGAAAGCATGGCATGACAGGCACATCAAGGATAAAAATATTGAGATAGGATAGATGGTGCTCCTTTATGATTCTAAATTTTTGTGCCATCCAGGAAAAATCAAAGTACATTGGTTGGGGCCATATGTTATCACTCACATACTTGAAACATGTGCTTGTCAATTAGAGGCGCTTGATGGAATACTGGTTACCAGATACTTCAACGAGAGTAGGTGAAGCCCTACTATAAATAAGTCTTCTTGGTGTTTGTAATAAGGTAGTGTTTCCATTTAGATTAGGTTTTCAATTTTGCATTTCCTTCTTTGTCACTATGCTTTGTCAATTTAGTTGGTGTTTTTGTGTAATAAGTGCATTTACACACTAGAAGCTAATTACTATTTGGAGAATTTTTATGCACAGAGGACTGCACATACCCTTAGTGTGGGGTGGTTATTGATATCTAGGTATAGGAATGATGAAAATAAGTACACATGAAAGGAACTAACTCTATGCATGGGTGCTATTCAAAATTGGAAAATTGAAAAAGAGATTTTACTGCAAACAAGGACCATAGATGGAGATGAATGAAGGAACAAGGATACTACGAGGTAAGCGAGAGGCCATGGGAACTACAAGGAAGGTGTAGTGGTGAGGTACTTGGGTGCATGGAGGCATCTTTGAAGAGAATTCTATGACTAGAAGGTAGGAAGGAAAGCTAGAAGCTTATAGCTTGAGTGCGAAGATTTATTGTTATCCAAAACAAGCCCATGCTTATTTTTGGCTAACTCCTCCTTTTCCTTTCTGGTACTTAAATGAATTTTTGGCATGCATTAAGGACTCAAAAAGTTTTGGGTATGATTTCATTAGATAGAGAATTTTTCCACCTTTCCAGAAAGGTAAAGAAGTCCTCCTAACTCCTTGTATTTTTTTAGTTATGGATCGGCAGAATTTGGAGGGAAATTTTTCTCTAGGCGGGCCCGAAGAGGTAAGGAGGAAAATTTGCTACGGAGTCTCGGGCTAGCAGAGAAGATTTGGAAAATTTGGCAAGGAAATTGGTGGGTAGGTGGAAACAAAGGAGAAAATTTGGCACTTATCCCTTTTGGGAAAAAAATACACAAAGGAAATATTTGGCAGTGGGCTCAACAAAGGAAGAAACGGACTTGTAGGGCTAGGGAGAAAAGTGCGACACTTAGCCTTTTTGGCTAAAAACTCAAATTCAAAAACCAGCCCATGAGCCTATGAAGGAGAAGAAAACTTTGGGCCTCACCTCCATGCCGAATCGAAGGCGACACATGTCATGCGGGAGCGCGAGGACGCGGAGTTGTTTGAGAATTTTCACAAAATTTAAAAAAGGGAAAAGGTGAAGTTTGAGGCTGCGGGCCCATGAAGGAAGAAAACAAAGCACACCTCCATGCCAATCAAAGGCTAATACATGTCATTTTTATGACATATCATTAGTGCATCGTGCGGGGCATTAGGAGACCTTGGAAAAGTTTGTACTTTTTCCCGAAAGGGTTAAATATTGGTTTTGACCACCCGGCCAATCAGAATTTCACGGGTGTCATACGGACCTAAGGGGCTACTGAGAGATTTTGGGGAAATTTTTTCCAAAGGGAAAAATTTAGAGTTTGACCTCGCCAACCCCATTTTGACTCGTTTTCACCATTTTTGACTTAATTTGGTATGAGAATTTCAAAAGGTCATATCTTTCGATCTAGTGGTCAAAATTCATCAAATTTAGTACCATTGGAAAGCTATCAATGCCCTCTATGCCATGAAAGCTTCAATTTTGAGTTTTGGGAAAATTTGGAGGGAGAAAATTGAAGAAAAGTCCCGAGGCATGGGAAAAAACGCATAACAAACATCCAACCACCAAAAATTAATGTAGTATGGCACCCATTTTTCTCCAGCATGGTTGAATACATTGGAAAATGGATTTGTGAAGGTGCCCTTGCCATTTTAATGGATCTTGTCAGGTGGTTGGACTATCGAATCAATTTGCCCATGTTTTTTCACTTTTCTTTGTTCTACTTCATCGTTAAAATCTAGTTTTGGCTCATTTTGTAATGGTTGGACGTCATTGCTCTTGCAAGCTATTATTTTCTCCTTAGTAGGTGGATTTGAGGAGTTTCAGACCTCCCATATGGATAGTAGTAGGTTTTTTCCTTCTTTCTATTGTAATGTATCGTATCAAATATGGAACTGATAATGCATGCTCTGTGAATGATTTTCAATCCTCTCTTGTGTTGGTTTGTTTCCTTTTGATCCTTCATTGCATTTTAGTAATCTGTGCATGTTTTGGTGTTGAATCTCCATGATCTATGTCAAATTTTCAAAGCAAGAAGTCCAACACTCCTTTGGTGTATCACCATTTTGTTTTTTCTCAGTTTTGTTTCCATTTCCATGTTTTCTCTCAACCCTATCTCCTTGGTAGTTTTAGAGTAGGAATTTTGAATCATAACCTCTAAAAAAATTGCATGCATACACCTAAACAGAGGAGTAGGAACCAGCCTCAATCTAGAGAGTTTTCCAAATTTGCAAGGTCCCACACTTAGGGAAAAATCCATGTTGTGCATTCACACCAAATTGACCATTTGTCTACAACAGATCTGAGGGTCGATTTGGGGGTGCTGTGAATTTGCACTAACAATTTTGGCATGCCCGATGGGACCTTATAGGTCTTCCACTTCATTTTTTGCAGGTTGGTGTGTTCCTATGAAGATTTCAGCCTTAAGAGGCAATTGCAAACACATCTCGGTGACTCCATCTAATTAGTAACCCATCTCTAAAGTTGTAGAACTCCTTTCCATTCATTTTCTTTCATTTTCATTCCATTCTTATTTCCATCCCTTTCACTCTTTTCCATTCAAGAAAAACCAGCTCAAAATCCTATTTTTGAGGAGAAAATGGATGAGATCAAGTCATTTTTACAACATAAGAAGGAATCATTATTCATACTTTTTTCTTTCATTTGAAGGGGCTGATTTGATTGATGAAGCCACTATGGAAGTTGAGCACTGTAGTAGGACAACAAGGAGGAAGATTATCTGTTTGACTTGGAGGATTGCCTTGATGGAGAGGAGCCTCGAGTATATAACATAATTTTTCCTCCATCTTCATCCTTCCAAGCACATGAGCCTACTTCCATGGAGGATAACATTCAGGAACAATAGTCTGCACTTCATAACAACCCTCTGGAACCAAGGTTGGAAGACTTAAATCTTCCATGTTCTTCAAAGGAGGAGGAAGAGAAAAGGCAGGAAGATGTCCCCATCTCTCCCACACCATCCACCCAAGAAGGTCCACAAGAAGACTCCATTTTTGGAGTTGAAACTCAGAGCTATGGTCACATCCAAGGATCATACTATGCCCAATCAGGTACTTGGCTTCATTGGAGCCAAAGGAGAAACCAAAACCAGTGATGCCTACTTCAGGGCATGAGAACGATCATCAAAGTACCAAGGGTCACCATCAATGCCTCCAGGAGTCCAATGCAAGTCAACTTAAAGAGGTATTTTCCATTAATGATGATACCTTGATGATTTTGGTGGAGGACGGCTTATTGTCGATTTGTCACTCATCCAACTAGCCATGTTTAGTACCAAATTAGTTGCATGGCTGCCTTTTTGAGAAGGGAAGCTATTTCTCCTCCCGCTAGTTGCGAGTTTTGTTTGAGCTCCCTTTGCTCTTGGTTAGAGTAGTGTAGGTAGGTTTGTTTTTAAAAAAATAAGTGCTTGTGCACACTCTACATATCCCACTTAGGGTATGTATGATTTTCATGTTTGTACATAGTTTTTGTGGTGTTGGTTTTTCTCTTGCACAGTGCATTGTCTTGGCATTTGGTCACAACTGGTTTCAGTTTTAGTGGTTTTCCAAGAGGCTTAAAAGGGAAAGTTTTCAAGTGAAGATCAGTTATTAGGCCAGTTATCAAGCTATCATTTAGGACTCCATGCCCAATGGATGCTTCAAGGTAGCTGGTCTTTTCATCTAGCAGGCAGATGACCCCTCTGAGTCGCCAGAATTGTTATCCAAAATAAGCCCATGCTTATTTTTGGCTAACTCCTCCTTTTCCTTTGCTAGTACTTAATGAATTTTGGCATGCTTCAGGACTCAAAATTTTATAGGTATGATTTCATTAGATAAATATTTTTCACCTTTCCAAAAAGGTAAAGAAGTCCTCCTAACTCCTTGTATTTTTTGAGTTATGGCTCGGTGGAGTTTGGAGGGAAAATTTTCCCTGGGTGGGCCCACGAGAGGTAAGGAGGAAAATTTTCCAAGGAGTCTCGGGCTGATGGAGCAGAGTTGGAAAATTTTCTAAGGAAATTGGTAGGTCGGCAGAGACAGGGAGAAAATTTGGCACTTAGCCCTTTTGGGGAAAAAAGGCACAAAGGAAATATT
Source organism: Taxus wallichiana var. yunnanensis (assembly GCA_018340775.1). Classification (NCBI taxonomy): domain Eukaryota; kingdom Viridiplantae; phylum Streptophyta; class Pinopsida; order Cupressales; family Taxaceae; genus Taxus; species Taxus wallichiana. Next base: position 994,052,528 of record CM031240.1, read on the forward strand.
TGGCCCATGGGCCCAAAAAAAGGGAACGAAATAGACTCATGGGGACAGGGAGAAAAGTGTGACACTTAGCCTTTTTGGCTAAAAACTCAAAGTCAAAAAAATGGCCCGTGAGCCCGCAAAGGAGAAGAGAAAACTTTGGGCCGCACCTCCTGCGCCGAATCAGAAGCCGACACGTGTCATGCGGGAGTACGGGGACGTGGAGTTGTTTGAGAATTTTCACAAAATTTAAAAAAGGAAAAAGGTGAAGTTTGAGGCCACGGGCCCATGAAGGAAGAAAACGAAGCACACCTCCATGCCAATCAGAGGCCGACACGTGTCATTTTTATGACACATCATCAGCGCATTAGCGGGGTGTCAGAAACCTTGGAAAAGTTTACACTTTTTCCCGAAAGGGTTAAATGATGGATTCAATCCCCCAACCAATCAGAATTTGACATGTGTCATGTGGACCTGAGGGGCCGTAGAGATTTTTGGGAAATTTTTCCAAAAGGGAAAAATTTAGAGTTTGACCCCGCATTGACCCCATTTTTGCCCTAATTTGGCTGCAGAATTTCAAAAGGTCATATCTTTCAATCTAATGGTCAAAATTCATAAAATTTGGTACCATTGGAAAGCTATCAATGCCCTCTATGCCATGGAATCTTCAATTTTGAGTTTTGGGAAAAGTTGGAGGGAGAAAATTGAAGAAAATTCTAGGCATGGGAAAAATGCATAATAGACATCTAAAAACCAAAAATTAATGCAGTATGGCACCCATTTTTCTCCAGCATGGTCGAATACATTAGAAAGTGGATTTGCAGAGGTTCCCTTTCCATTTTAATGGATCTTGTTGAGTGGTTGGACCTCGTGAATAAAATTTCCCTTTTTTCACTTTTCTTCGTTCTCGCTTCATTATTAAAAGCCATTTTTGGCTCATTTTGTAATGGTTGGACATCCTTGCTCTTGCAAGCTCTTATTTTCTCCTTAGCAGGTGGATTTGAGGATTTTCAGACCTAACATATGGACAACAGCATGTTTTTTTCCTTCTTGCTATTGTAATGTATCGTATTAAATCTAGAACTAACAATGCATGCTTTGTGAATGAGTTTTCAATCCTCTCTTGTGTTGGTTTGTTTCCTTCTGATCCTTCATTGCATTCTGGTAATCTGTGCATGTTTTGGTGTTGAATCTCCATGATCTGTGTCAAATTTGCAAAGCAAGAAGTCCAACACTCCTTTGGTGTATCACCATTTTGTTTTTTACTTGGTTTTGTTTCCATTTCCATGTTTTCTCTCAACCTTGTCTCCTTGGTAGTTTTAGAGTAGGAATTTTGAATCAGAACCTCTGCAAAAATTACATGCATACACCTAAATAGAGGAGTAGGAACCAACCTCAATCTGGAGAGTTTTCCCAATTTATAAGGTCCCACACTTAGGGAAAACTCCATGTTGTGCATTCACACCAAATTGACCATTTTTCTACAGCAGATCTGAGGGTCAATTTGGGGGTGTTGTGAATTTGCACTAACATATACCACACGGAAGGAATGAAAAGGGTTGATTAATGAGAGAATTGTTGGTAGGTGGAGTAATAAATGCATTGACTTTTGAAAATCTATATAAGGATGGGATGCAAGTTCATTTTGTAACATTCCCATTTTAAGACTTTAGAAACAAGGAATTTTTTTTATATACAATGTTCTCTGTTCTAAATTAAGCATTATTTAGAACAACATTCCATGCCAATTGAATTCAAATAGATAACCATATGCAATTGTAAATGACTCGGTGATCCACCAATCTATTCATTTCATAACTCAGTAATCTACCAATCTATTTATGTTATCTTATGTATTGAATACATACTGTATACTTTGTATACCTAGTTTTCCTACCCTACACTAGGTACTGAGTGATCTATTTAAAGAACATATCTAAATATATGTTACCAATATTCATCTGATATCACGTTGTTTTAAACTTGGTGACGTAGGACAACCCAACTAGCAGCTTGCGATACTTTGGCTAGAGATTTACAACATAATGTGTATGTCACTATTCCTAGACAACATAATCATCATATGGGAATGCGTCCTTTACCTAACTCCTCTATTATCATGATTGGTCTTTCATTGGCTCAATCGAGTCCACTTATCCCAGGTTTAACCCTAGTTATAAACATAACTTATTATAGGAAGACGCTCACAATGGCTTAGGGTAAATGGGCATACTTGGCTGAGCTAAGTTAACCGAATGTGCCAAGGTACCTGAGACATTGAAAGCTATTTCCTATCCTTAATATGCCACTAACCTGACCTAGAGAGAAACTAAGTTCAAGTCCAAGTTCTTATTGTGTGTAGATCTAGATGATCAATGCGGAAGGGTGATGCCACATGTCAACTACAACATCTTGTATTCTTGAGAAGACCCAAGTCTTCTCAAAAGTACAACCCTGTAGTTGGCATGTGCCAACATCCTACAGAAACTACCTCATCGAGATGTACATACCCCAAGGAGATTATTAATACATTGTTAATTTGGATTATGTCTTGATTACAGCAACCCTACTAAACCCTAATCCAACACTCCATAAGTTCTTTTCTAAATTTGTTTCATTTAGTCCATGAAGAACTTCCTTAACTTATGATTTCTTTATAATGTTCATTTTCACAGTTTAACTAGCAGTTAACCAAAATAGGACAGTGATATCATAAGTTTCATTAAAATGTACTTTAACTTTTAGGAAGGTTTAACAACCGCATATATCCAATTAAAGTAGACTTCATACAAAATGAAGTCTAATAATTAATAATCATATCTCCAAACCTTTTAGGTTTACATTCAATTGAGAGAGAGAATGATTCTTCCTCTAAATGATTAAGTATTAGGGTATATTATTCCCAATATCCATAGTTCTTACTTCATGTTTATTACGCAACACATTACTATGTTAAATTGTTTAGATAAAACACATCGTATTATGCAACTCAACAAGTTGCTTCATTATAAGGGAAATTGAACTAATTCCCATTATCCATCTTATCAAAGATAACAAGATAAGCATAACATAATATAAGGAATATCAACAAGATGGAACTTTCATCTTCTTTATAAAAGTATGAGATAATTTACACAACCAATACAAATAATTCACAACTCACAATTCATCGTTACAACTTATAAAATTTTCAAGACTATGCACTTTAGGAAACTACATAACAACAACCCTCATTCTATAAAGTATACAACTTTTCTTTTACAATACAACAAAAGAATGAATCAGAATTCTTTACTAAGAATTATATATATATCAGCCAATGCATCATATAAGTTTTTGCCTTCTTTTACCACTTAAGCGGTCCATTTGCAAAAATAGCTAGCAGGTTCGATTCATTAGGCCCGAGCATGATAAGCACTAAGCATTAAAATGAAGTGCATTCCACTAATTGTTTCATTAAAGAAACACTACTTTAATGAGATAATTAAAACATCATACAATCAACATAAGTGATAACAAACAGAAAGGAAGTACATTAATAAATCTAGATCCACTTTAAAGAGAAGAGCGAATATACTAAGCAATATCTCGCCTAAGATCTTAAAATTCTATTAATCCCATCGATGGATTATAAACAAAAATATATCTTGCCATCCCATTGTATCATAATTATATCCTAATAGAATACCACATTTATCTTTTCTTGCAAATCAGGTTTCTAAGTTGATTCTAGAGCATCCAGTGTGATTGCACAACATGGAAACCTCTCTCCAAGTGTGGGACTTGTGAAAATGAGAGAGGAATCTCCAGATTAGAGGCTGGTTCCTCAAACTCCTCTAATTTATATCTATATTTTGCACAACTACAGAGGTTCTAATCCTAATTCTACCCTAGATTGCAAGGAGACAGGGATAAAAATGCAAAAATGAAACTAAACTAAAGATGGTGATGCACCAAAAGGAGTGGTGAAACATTTTTGCCATATAAATAGACACAAATTCATGAAATGCAACAAGGGAAAACATACACAAGCTGATAGATGTAATTAGAGGTCTTGAAATGAAGTAAAACAATACAAACAGAGGACTGAAAGCATTCACAGAGTTTGCACTATCAATTTCATGAAAAAATCTCTTGCATTCCACCATCAAAGAGGTATAAACCTCTTACAAACTGTGAAAAAGGTTTGATTCTTACAACTATCACTTGCGTTGGAGGTGAAAGAAGAAGTTTTCAATGCCAAAAAGTGTTCAACCTCAAGAAATGAGCCAAATCTGGCTTTTACAATGCATGGGTCGAGCCTAGGAGAGAGAAAATGTAAAAAACATGGGAGCCCATTCCTCATTGATGGAAAATGCATTAAAACAACATGGAGGACCTTACAAACCCATACCCTATCATTTTTGACCATGCTGGAGAAGAATGCGACCCATTTTGTATTAAATTTGGTTGTTGAAATGTCATTTCTGGCCATGGACACGTACCAGAACCATTTTTGAATTTTATCTCTCCAAACTGAACCAAAATTAGAAATTGACCATGGAATCATGTAGATAATTTTAACAGCTTTCCAATGATATAAAGAACGTGAAAATCTGAGCTCTGGATCAAAATATATGATCGTTTGAAGATTTAGGGCAAAAATGGCCCAAAAACGGATCGGCGGGAAATTTTTTCAAATTTTACCTCTTTTTGTCTTTGGAAAAATTTCAAAATTCCCCTCGCACTCCACTGGTTGGATGCCACGTGGCAAGCTCGATTCATTCTGGAATTCTCTCTCCTTCACCTTTCGTGGGTTTTCCTTTGAAATTTTGACATTTTTAGACTTTGGAAAAATTTCATTTTTCCCCCGCGCCCGCCGGGACACGTGTCGGCTTTTGAATGGCTGACAGGGGGTGCGGGCCCTTCTTTCACTTTTTATTTTTGGCTGAAAACTTTTGTAAAATTTTCAAAATCACCTTGAGCTCCGAATCTACCTTCCCCTTAGGACACGTGTCCTAATTTTACTACATGCCGGGCTCTCCGCTCCATTCTTCCACTTTGGAAATTTTGGCAAATACTTAGCAAATTTTCCATTTCTTCCCCATGCCAAAACTCCCTACCACTCCACCACCTATCACCTTCAAGTTGGCTGGCCAACCCTCAAAATTTTCCATTGAAACTCGCCAAACACTTAGAAATTTTTTTATTCTTCCTCCCGCCTATTTGATTGATGAGGACACATGGCCCATTCTCACTAGGTGCGGGCTATGCGGGCTGATCTTGACATTTGAAACCTTCACAAAAACTTCGGCAAAATTTCAATTTTCCACCCGCCACCCGTGAGCCTCCTTTGACACGTGCCGATTTCCCATTGGCCGCGGACCAAATTTTTGAAATTTGCCCATGGAAACATTTAGCAAAATTTTTCATTCCACCCCCCCTTGTGACATGTGTCACAACCTGATTGGTCCGCGGGCCCCACGAGAAAAATTTTCCATTTGAACCTTTGACAAAAATACTTGGAAAAATTCAAATTTTCCTCCGACCCCAAACTCCTCTCGCCACGTGGCAGCTTCCTATTGGTGCGGGCCTCAAATGGGAAAATTTTCCACAAAAACTCCTACGAGCCATAACTTGAAAAATATAAGGAGTTAGGAGGCAAACTTTACTTTTCCGGAAAGCCGAGAGAGAGATCTATTTGATGGTGCCATTTTTAGAAAGCCTTAAGTTCTTAAAAATCAAAAAATGTAGACTGAGGAACAAGAGAGGCAAGAACACAAGGAGTTAACCACAAAATGAGCTGGGCACCATTTTGGATAACAATTTTGGCAACTCAGAGGGGTCATCTGCCTGCTAGATGAAAATACCAGTTTCCTGAAGTAGTCCATTGGGCATGGAGTCATCAAATATTCTTTTTAGAACCTCAACTGACTTAGAATGTGCAAGGAGGAAGATGGAATATCACCTGATGGAAGCAAGGATGCAAAACATCTCCTGTGGATAAAGCAAGTTGTGCCAAAGCACTTAGGGAAACAAAACTAACCTACAAACAAAACAATGTGCACAAGCACTTGGAGGAATGAAAATCTAATCTAATATTTACAAGGTGGTAAATTTCCTCTAGAAGCAACACTTGAGATAGATTCCATTGATCTGAATCTGCATTTCTTCACCATCCAATGAGGCCAATTGAAAGCATTGTTGTTCTTGCACTTCGTGACCATGTATGGGCCACTCCAAATGGCATCAAATTTTGAATGCCTTCCCAGGTTTTTCTCTATCCACATCCCATTTCAACACTAGATCTCCAACCTGAAAAGATCTATCCTTGGCCTTCCTATCAAAGGTCTTTTTGATCAAAGCTTGATCCTTTTCCATTGCTTGGGATGCCTGATTTCTGACCTCCTGCAGCTCCATCAACTCTACATATCTCACCTCCATGGGCTCAAACTCTAGCAACTCTAATTGCTTCATGAGTTCCAATGTTGGCAACTCAAGTGACATGGGCAAGATTGCCTCTCTTCCATAGACAAGTTTGAATGGAGAGTTACCTGTGGATCTCTTGGGAGTTATCCTATCATCCCATAAGGCTGATTTCAGTTTGGTATGCCAAGACCTCTGATTCTCATCAAGAGTCCTCCTAATGATCCTCAACAAGTTCTTGTTTGTAGGCTCGGCCTAGCCATTACCTTGAGGGTAATAGTTTGATGAAGTGCTTAGGTAGATCCCGCTCTTGACAGCCCACTCAAACCACCTTGGATCCAATGAATGCCAATGCATTATCTCGAGATTATCAGCAGTATACCAAATCTGGTTGCTATCCCCTCATAAAAGTCTAAGATGTTGGACTCATTTGCTTCTTTGAGTGCTACTGCTTCAGTCCATTTGGTGAAGTAGTCCGTGGCTATCAAAATCCATTTGTGCCCTTGACTTGAATTGGGATTAATGACTCCAATGAAGTCCAAACCCCATTGCATGAATGGCTGGTCAACTGAGATTGGATGCAATGGAAGGGCAGCAAGTCTCTCTTTTCCTGTGAAGAATGCACAATTCTTACACCTCTTAATCCATGCATAGCAATCACTGAAAATTTTAGGCCAATAATAACCAGCCTTCATGATTTTTAGAGCTGTCACTCTTGGTGCAAAATGACCACCAGCTGGTCCACCATGGAATTCTTCCAACACCCTATGAATCTGATTTGTGCTAATACATCTCAAGCAAAGACTCCATTCACATCTTTCTTGAACAAAACTCCATCAACAATGGCATATGGGACAGCCTGCAATCAAGTGTCTTCTTTGGGTCTTGTTCATCTCTGGGGGCATAGGCCTGTGCTTAGGAAGTGTATAATACCTTGGGTCCAGCAAGGAGTGGGGACAACATTGTCTTCTTCTTGATTTCCACTTGGCTCATGGTTGTCCTGGACTGTCAAAACAACCTCTTCTTCATTGCATACTTTTTTTGCTTCCCCAAACCAGCTGCTCACACAATCCTTTCCTCTTACCAGCTTGGTGATCTTGATCTCAATGTCATACTCCATGACATGGGTGATCCAACCTGCCCTTTTCTCATTCAAATCTTTTTTGAGGAGGAAGTCCTTAACCCCAGCATGTGAGACCAGCAACTGGACCTTGTTGTTTGAGACTAAATGCTTGAATTTCTTCAAGCTTCTGATTACTGCCAGCACATGCTTCTCAATAAAAGAGTACTTCACCTCATAGTCATCTAGGCTCTAGCTGAAGAAGGCAATTGGCTACTCATCATTATCCTTGTTCTACTGTACCAAAATGGCAGAAATAGTGTCATTACCTCCAAATGCATAGAGGATGAAATCCTTGGAGAAGTCCGGTTGATGAGATTTGGTGCTTGAGAAATGGCTTCTTTGATTGCTTCAAAACTCTCCTTGCCTTCTTGTCCACTTGAAAGCCATGCTCTTCTTTAACATTTTGGTGATGGGCTTGACAAGGGTTGCAAAATATGGGACAAACCTCCGAACAAAGTTTATCCTCCCAAGAAACTCAAGGGATTTATTGTGGCTTGGCAATGGTAGTGCTCTTATGGCTTCAACTCTCTCTTGATCAATTACTAATCCTTCTTTGGAGACAATATGGATAAGGAGCTTTCCTTCATGTGCAAGAAAGATACACTTCTTAGGATTCAAAGACACTCCAAATTTCCTACACCTCGTGAAAACTTGTCTCAAATGAGAGAGGTGGTCTGCTGCATTTTTGGAAAAAATAGTGATATCATCAAGGTAAATCAGCACCACGTTGTTAATCAAACCTTTGAACACCATGTCCATTGCTCTTTGGAAGGTAACACTAGAGATTGGACAACCCAAATGGCATCTTCCTATATGCAAAAGTCCCCCATTTGGTTGTGAAGGCTGTCTTGAACTGGTCTTCTTCCTTCACCATAATCTGATTGTAGCCTGAGTAGCCATCAAGTAGTGAAAACCTCTCGGAGCCAGCCACAACTTGCAAGATTTTCTCCATGGAAGGGAGTGGGTAATGGTCCTTGAGAGATGCTCTATTTAAGTCTCTGAAATCAACACACAATCTGATCTCTCCACTCTTCTTTCTGACTGGAACCAAGTTGGCAACCCAACTAGAATGCTTGATTGGGAATATGATTCTTGACTCAATCAACTTGTCCAATTCTTTCCTCATGAGAGGCTCCATGTGTGGATTGACTGGTCTTTGTTTCGCCCGACAGCTTAGTATTTTGATCCAATTCAATGGTATGCTTTGAGCTAAGTTGGGATTGAAACCTTTCAAATCTTCATAGCTCCAAGCAAACACATCGGGAACTCTTGACACAAATTTGCATGAACTCATACCTTTCTTGCTCATTGTCATCTTTCCAATTTGTAATGGTTTTTTCTCTTCTACCAAGATGGATACTGAATCCTCTCTCTTGACCTGAATGTTTGCTTTCTCCTTTCTAAACTGATCATTGGGATTAAAAATGGACTCCAAAGTGATAAGTCCCTTGGGCAGCTTGTTAGTTCTCAGCTGTACCACTTGGTCACCATACTGTTGTTCCAATTTTTCTTGATTCTTAGCTGAGAACTCAGCTTCTTCTTGCAAGAAATGGATGATTTGCTGATCATTCTCAAACACTTGCCAACTGACATTGTTATCTGGCACTGAAGGCCTCACAATCACGTGGATGTTTGGCTGTACCTTGTATTTTTGAATGCTTTCCACAATGTCAAAGGCTGCCCCTACTACTGTAAGCCTATCAGCAGCTTGATTCTCTTTCCTAGGAATGGATTTGATGCCAAAACCCTCAAAATCTTCCATGAGGTCCCACACCCTATTATTGTAGCACTTGAGTAGATCATTCTTGGCAGCATGTTGTCCCTTGACTTGATTTACAATCAATTCACTGTCACCAAAGACTTGCAAGTTCTTTATTTTCTTCTTGATTGCCCAATGCATCCTCGCATCAAGGCTTCATATTCAGTGTTATTGGAGCATGCAAACTGAAATCTAAAAGATGAATAGTACTTTACTCCTTGAGGTGAAACAAGCATAGCAAACACCTCCCGCACCTTGTCTACTCCTTGATCCATCAAAAACAGCAATGCCATACCTCATTGTCATCATTGTGGTTTGGCTTGGTGATCTTAGGAATAGGTTGATTTTCTTCATGTATACAATAGACACTTAGCTCGATTCTTCTACTTCTTGATAAGGATCAAAAGCATGTAGAGAGAAGGAGTCAAATTAGGTGCTTGATTGGTGTTGGACTCTCTAAACTTGGAAACAATGGCATGGGAGGTCTAGGGGCAAGTTTTCCACTTGATCAAACAATTTTCAGCCCTAATGGCAATGCTATAAGCCATAGGGATAGTTATGCCTCCCATGGACTGAATCAACATAGAAAATAGAATTTAGAGCTTTGAGATAGTAGAGAAAATCACCTTCTGTTGTTGGCTTGATTGCCACCTGGAATTCTCTCCCAAATCTTTTGAAATCTGAAGTTGAAATCGGGCCACCGCTACATTGGGAGCTCTCTTGATGGTTGTTAGCTGCTCCAAAAGAGACAAGTTGTCTCCCTTCTCTCCAAACCGCTCATGAAGTGCTATACACAGCTGATTCCAATTTGTGATTGAACTAGCTCCAAGGCTTCTAAACCATTGCAATGCTTTCCCCTTGAATGAAGATGCCAACAACTGATGTACCACTGTGCATCTCATTGATTTCATGAATTGCACAAAGGTTAGCAATATCCTTAACATGATCACCTGGAGTAGTCGATTTTGTGCGGTGAAGTATGGAATGTTATTCAAGGCTGCAATAGGAATGGATGTTGTGCATTGAGGGCAAGTGGGTTGTTTCCCTGTGAAGTTGACATAGGGGTTGTTTTGTGCCATTCTAATTGGTCTTAAAACCCTTGTTGATCGAATGAAAGGCCTACCAGGTGTGGACGAGTTGAGAGAGTTTTGTTTAGTGGAGATGGAGACCTTTGAATCCTTCTTCCTCTTGCCTTCTTCTTGGAGATAACTATAGGTATTCAAACAAGCACTTCTTCTTCTCCAACTCTTGACCTTGTAGTGATTCTTCTCATGAGTTTTTAGCCCGCACTGCTGAAACCAATTGATTCTTCCCCTGGAGTGCCGGATGTGCAAATTATAGCTCTTTTCAAGAAAGAAAATTACAGCAGATGCACATCAACTTTGCTACAATAAAAATGAGACCTCTAATGTCCCACCGGGCATGCCAAAACTGTTGTTGCAAATCAGCAGCACCCCTGGATGCAAATCAGGTTTCTAAGTTGATTCTAGAGCATCCAGTGTGATTGCACAACATGGAAACCTCTCTCCAAGTGTGGGACTTGTGAAAATGAGAGAGGAATCTCCATATTAGAGGCTGGTTCCTCAAACTCCTCTAATTTATATCTATATTTTGCACAACTACAGAGGTTCTAATCCTAATTCTACCCTAGATTGCAAGGAGACAGGGATAAAAATGCAAAAATGAAACTAAACTAAAGATGGTGATGCACCAAAAGGAGTGGTGAAACATTTTTGCCATATAAATAGACAAAATTCATGAAATGCAACAAGGGAAAACATACACAAGCCTGGTAGATATAATTAGAGGTCTTGAAATGAAGTAAAACAATACAAACAGAGGACTGAAAGCATTCACAGAGTTTACACTGTCAATTTCATGAAAAAATCTCTTGCATTCCACCATCAAAGAGGTATAAACCTATTACAAACTATGAAAAAGGTTTGATTCTTACAACTATCACTTGTTGGAGGTGAAAGAAGAAGTTTTCAATGCCAAAAAGTGTTCAACCCTCAAGAAATGAGCCAAATCGCTTTACGATGCATGGGTCGAGCCCAGGAGAGAGAAAACGTAAAAAATGTGGGAGCCCATTCCTCATTGATGGAAAATTCATTAAAATAGCATGGATGACCTTACAAACCCATACCCTGTCATTTTTGACCATGCCGAGAAGAATGCAATCCATTTTGTATTAAATTTGGTTGTTGAAATGTCATTTTCGCCATGGACACGCATTTCAGAACTGTTTTTGAATTTTCTCTCCAAAATGAACCAAAATTAGAAATTGACCATGGAATCATGTATAGAATTTTAACATCTTTCCAATGATATAAAGAACGTGAAAATCTGAGCTTTGGATCAAAAGATATGATCGTTTGAAGATTTAGGGCAAAAACGGCCCAAAAACGGATCGGCGGAAAAATTTCAAATTTTACCTCTTTTTTGTCTTTGGAAAATATTTCAAAAATTCCCCATGATCTACTAGTCGATGCCATGTGTAAAGCTCTTATTCATTCTGGAATTCTCTCTCCTTCGCCTCCACAAAGTTTTCCTTTGAAATTTTGACATTTTTAGACTTTGGAAAAATTTCATTTTCCCTCACGCTCCGCCACTGGGACATGTGTCGATTTTGAATGGTCGATGTGGGGCACGGGCCCTTCTTTCACTTTTATTTTTGGTGAAAACTTTTTCAAAATTTCCAAAACCACCCCAAGCTCGAATCTACCTTCCCCTTAGGACACGTGTCTTAATTTTACTCGGCTGCAGCTCTCCGTTCCATTCTTCCACTTTGGAAAATTTGGCAAATACTTAGCAAATTTTCCATTTCTTCCCAATAACATGAACTCCCTACCGCTCGCCACATGTCACCTTCTGGTTGGCTCGGGCCAACCCCTCAAAATTTTCCATTGAAACTCACCAAACACTAAGAATTTTTTTATTCTTCCTCCCGCCTGTTTGATTGATGAGGACACGTGGCCCATTCTCACTGGGTGCGGGCTATGCGGGCCGATCTTGACATTTGAAACCTTCACAAAACTTAGCAAAAATTTCAATTTTCCACCCGCCGCCCACGAGCCTCCTTCGACATGTGTCAATTTCCCATTGGTCATGCGGCCAAAATTTTGAAATTTGCCCATAGAAACACTTAGCAAAATTTTTCATTCGCCCCCTTGTGACACGTGTCACACCTGATTAGTCCACGGGACCGTGGGAAAAATTTCCATTTGAACCTTTGACCAAAATACTTGGAAAAATTCAAATTTGCCTCGACCCCCGAACTCCTCCGCCACGTGGCAGCCTTCCTATTGGCATGGGCCTCAAATGGGAAAATTTTCCACAAAACTCCACCGAGCCATAACTTGAAAAATATGAGTTAGGAGGAAAACTTTACCTTTCGGAAAGTCGAGAGAGAGCTCTATCTCGATGGTGCCATTTCTAGAAAGCCTTGAGTGCTTGAAAATCAAAAATGTAGACTCGAGGCACAAGAGAGGCAAGAACACAAGGAGTTAGCCACAAAATGAGTGGGCACCATTTTGGATAACAGTTCATTCTAGGATTTAGAAGTAAGGAATAAAAAGAACCAATGCATACCATACCCAACTTATTACATCTGAAAGACATACCAGGTTCATACATGAATTACTTGTTCCTTTCTAGGTAACAATCTTGCACATTCAACATTAGAATATACATCAAAACAAAATTCCATAATAATACAAGAAGGTAAGGAAAATCAGAACAGTCCAACTGTAATTCCAATTCCAACTCTTCATGTTAGAAGTTATCAATCAAAGATCAGAAATCAAAGTTCACAAACAAAGTAGCCTGAAGAGGAGTTAATCTCTACTCAATTTCTTCACAAAAGATAAAGAGTACAAGAGATAAACCTACTCCTATCCATATAAACTAGGAAAGACTAGTCAACAACAGTCGAACCCATAAGTATAAATTTACTTATCAACAGAACCCTCTTGGATACTAGTTTTCTACATTATTTCATTAATGATTCAAACAAGCTAGACCAACAGTCAAAATAAATCACCATCTCGAAAGAGAATCGAGTACATAGAAGTTCAAATAATGAGCTTATCCAAGGACAAGAGGAATGGTAACTCAAATAAGGAAAGAACCAAAGATAAATCATTTCATTCAACTGAACAAGAAGTTCCAGTTTCAAACCAATTCAGGATGAAAGCATACATTGCAGACTCAACCATATACTAGTCTCAAAAGAATACGTATATATACATATATTTTCTTTCTTAAAAATAATTCAAAGACCCAATCACTGTATCAGTTGAGAATAACATCCCATAACAATAATTATAAAGTTTAGAATTACCTACGAACCCAAAACTAAAGACTCACAAAGGCTTCACCAATTAATACAAAAAGTAAACAGTTTCGTGATTCAAAGAACTAAGCACAAAACAATAGAACGGAGAAAGTATCTTTCCCGTATAGATCCAGTGTCCAAGGTAATAACCCAAATCTTCCACTAAGGCCCAAATTTATTTAAAGAGATAGAAGAGAGGGAGAGCAAGAACCAAAATGCCTTATACAGAAGATGTCTAAGTCTTAACTCTAAAGCAACATGAACGGAATATTAAAACAAAACTTCTCAACCATGAATTTGTGATAGTGGTGACTTGGTATAAAACAAAGTCAACCCAAAACATGGGATTCCCTCAAACTGAGTGGAAAGAACACTTCCTCCAATTCCCACACTCATACCATCTCAAGAAGTCGATACAGTAATAAATAGAAGTTCAACATTCCTTTAGGCAAGACGTTTCTGTTCCTAAACTCAAACAAGATTTCACCTAGTCTCCTGGTGAGTATGTTGCATAAATAAAGAGTTATAAGCTAAATCTTTTAACAAAAAATAACCCAATACAAAAATGCCGAATAGAATCGAATATATCGACCCAAATATAAGCTCATAACACTCAAGTGTTAAATCGGAGTACAATGTCGAACCCAAGCTTCATACACAAATGTTCGAACTTCACAAGTAAGATAATGCGAATACAGTGCCAAAATATGAACTCCAATCAACAGTTCAGCAATGCATAAGTTTTCCAAACATTGGTTCCGATCAAAACGAAGCTCCAACACAAATTTAATCAAAACACAAAGTACTAATACAAGTCTACCTCCAAATTCGCAACCCAGAAGAAAAATCAACAAAACTCAAGTTTCCCCTAAGCTCAGATCCATATATTTTCATGACAGTCAGTTCAAAGCTCCAAAACTTTGAATTCAAGATCAAGAGTGCAAAACAAAGATACAAAAACAAGTTTCGCATACCATTTTCACTGTATTGTACGGTGGCATAAAACTTGTACAGTAAAGATAGTTTCCAAACATCACTATTTTTTTCCATGGATACAAATCCAAACAACACAAAGATTCACCAAACCCAGCAAGAAAAAATAACTAGACAGGCATGAAAACATGAATCTCATGAGAGAAGAGTTGTTCTAATGAATCATTTAGAAGATGCTTCGTCCTTAACCTATTGCTTATATTAGGATACAAGTAGCCGACTTGTGGCTTACAATATCATTTTATTATATCATTTATACTTTCTCATGCTTAGTAGGTCATCCTTGGTGTTGGCCATAACATATGAATAGTATATATAGGGGATTTTAGGTAGTAGTTCATCATCATTGGAGCATTTGAGTCTTATTGTATGGTTTGGAGGTTGCCCCTCGAAGTGGTGAAGCTATTATAATTGCATATTGAGATCATTATTCTAGAATATTGTGTTATTTGGTGTTATATTTCTTCTCATGATCTGAATTATACAAGTAATTTCATTACAAGTGGTATCAGAGCTGCGATCTAGGGCCAAAATTAGGGCAAAACCCTATTTTTTTGTTTCCACCATATATTGCAAACAAAAGTGAATTGGTGGGAGATATTTTTACCAGAGTTGTAAAAAATTTCAAGTAAGGTTCCCTGAAAATTTTAGACTTTTTTGATTTATTTTTCAAAAGTTATTACAAATTTAGGTTTTTTCATAAAATCACTCCCTAGGGTGCAAATTGTGGAATTTTTTCAAATTCGTTAAATTTTGGAAATAAAAAAATAAAATATTTTGGGTTTGTTCTTTAAGTTTTTTTATATTTGGCCGAATTCATATTGAAATATGAAACCCTAAAATTTGACTGTGATCCCTACATCCTACTATTTTGGGGCATCATGGTGGGGCCTTCCACAAGAGGAAAAAAGAATCCCATCACTCTGGGTAAAACACCAGAAAAGGATGAGATAGTAGTTGAGGAGTTGGAGATAGAAGATATAACTATAGATTCCTCAGGGTTAGGGTTTACTTCGATAGACCACAAAGTAAGCCAACTTGAGTTTAACCTGAGAGACCTCGAATCTCGGGTGGCCAGCAAAGAAGATGTGGATAGGATTGGAAAAATATTGGAGGATTTCATGCAAAAATTCAGTACGTATATGATGGGTAATCATACTTATGTCAATCAAGGTGGATCCTCAAGTCAACATAATAGACACATGAGCTAGAGTGGATCTTCGAGTGTGCACAATCCAAATACAAGCACTCTATAGGCCCGTACTATGTTTCCAAAAGTGGAGATGCGTAAGTTTGATGGAAAGGATCCACTCAATTGGATCAACCAAATGGAGATTTTTTTGAACTACATCAGATTCCACCAGGACAAAAGGTGACCATGGTAGCTTTGTATCTCGAACCTGACCAATTCGTCTAGTATTGATGGTTATGTGCTCAAAGGCAGAAGAGTGGTCTCAATGTTACATGGACAATGTTCACTGAAGAGTTGCAATTACACTATAGTTCTAGTGTGTCAGATAATTACTTCAGCCAATTAGCAAAATTGAGACAGATAGGATCTGTTAAGGATTACATTCATCACTTCCAAAACCTTTCTCTACGGGTGGAAAATATTACTAAAGAGAATCTGAATGACCTATTTCTTAGGGGTCTTAAGGATCACATTGAGCATGAGGTGTGTATGTTTAATCCTCATAAGGTTTTTGATTCGATGATTATGGCAAGAAGGGAAGAGGAGAAATTTGTTTCAAGTAGGAGACAACATTTCACTTATACCAGAGATCGCAACACCTTGGCCCCAACACTCCCTCGACCAGTTAGATTGACACCTCAAAAAATTGAAGAAAAAAGAGAAAAAGGTTAATTTTTAATCTGTGATGGTAAATTTGGACCAAGACATAAATGTGCTAAAAAGAAGTTGTTCTACATTGATGGGCCTAGTGAAGATGAAGAGAAGGATGAAGATTCAGAGTCAGAGGTCTTGGTTGAGCCAGAGGAGGAGTCAGGAGATCCTCAGCCAATAATCTCATGCCATGCAATTTCAAGTATTAGCACCCCCCAAACCCTAAAGGTGGCTGAATTCCTAAAAAACAAAGGGTCACAGTGTTGATTGATTCAGAAGTACTCATAACTTTATTAATCATAAGTTAGCAAAGTGCGCCTAAACCGCTTCATTTATCCGGCTCTCCGAATGTCAAGTAATGATGGAAAATGCCATAGCATTAAGCTTGCCATGGGAGATTACATACTAAATAGGCCCATGTATGCCATTTCTATGGGAGGAGCAGACATTGTGTTAGGGCTTTAATGGCTTACCACTTTGGGAACCATTGAGATGAACTTCCAAGACTTGTTTATGTGAGTTCACTCAAGGAAGGAATTTTTAGCTAAGAGGATTAAGTGAAAAGTCTCCACAAATAGTAATTTCTCATCAAATGCACAAAATGCTAAAAAGGGTACAGAGGGATTTATGGCACAACTATTTTCATTGGAGGCTCATCATTCTAAGGACATTATACCATCAGATAGGCAAGCAAACAGTGTTAGATGCATTTTAAGATACTAGAACAAGGGAAAATTTTTTTTTATACAACATTCCCTATTATGAATTATATAATTCAAACACACATTCAAGTTTTAATAATTGTTCTCTCATTCAACTAATGTAATTTGGATCACACAATTTCTTTTTAAAACCAATGTTCTCTGTTCACATACTTGCAATATGGAACACACATTCAATGCCATTCAATCATATAACATATACCATATGCTGTTGTAAATGACTCGAAGAACTACCGATCTCCCATTTTATGGCTCGAGAGTTTCAGTGATCTCTCATTTCATGACTCGGTGACTTACCGATCCTTCATGTTAATCCATGCATTGTATAATGAATATACAGGGTTCTCTTACCATTTCTCGGTTATCGAAGTGATCCATTTAAGAAGCCTATCTGAATATCTATTATCGATATTTGTCTGACATCCTGCATCTTAAACTAGGTGATTAGGACAACGCAACCAACACTTGCGATACTTTGGCCAAAGATTTTCACATGCTTTGCATGATCATATTCCTAGATGTGGTACACATCATTGGAATACGTCCTTCACCTCACTTCGTCTGTTATCTAGAATGGTCTTTCCTGGTCTCTTCCAGTCCTTCCGTTTAAGGTCAAGCTCTAACCCCAACTAGCAATATGAACGAGTATAGGAAGTTACTCATGGTAACTAAAGATACGCAGACATACGGTGTCATCCCTAGACGACTCCGTGTGTCTAGTTACCTTTAGTCCTCCGGAGTCACTCCGTATACGTGATCACATTCCTATCCCCAGCCAAGAACTTAGTATCCAACTTATGTAAACTTGATGAATTAATTCGGGAGGGCATTGTAATATGTCAGCTATAACATTGTGTCGTCATGAAGGTCCCGCCTTCATGAAGACACCATATCAGAAAGTGGCGTATGTCAATGTCCTACGGAATCCTCTCATCGAGAGTACACATCCATCTCAAGTGTGATTTGGTTATGATCTTAATATTTAAGATCAACTTTCAAAGAACCATGCCGATCCTTAAACCTCGTTTCTTAGTTAAAATTGTATGTAGCTAAGAGAGACTTAATTTGTCTTCAGTGTAATATACATCCTCTCCTTCATACCGAAGGGTTGCATATTCTCTTGGTTCCTTTCTTTAATCTTTGGACTAATAAGTCCATTACGATAAACTTAATAAGTTTAACCTATTAAACTTAACCAAGTTTTTCCACAATCGTAAACAAATTCAGAATTCCATCTTATTAGACGTCATTTAAATGAGGTCTAATTTTTAAATGAACTTATTCATTTGTTCTTCTTAACCCTACTTCAGTTAAGGTCTGTTAACAATAGATATGTTTTCCCATATCTATATTTTCTAAATTTAAACATTCGAGGCTATTAACGGAGTCCGAATACAAGGTTGCTATGTTCTCAAGTTATTTGATATTCCTTAGCTTTCAAGCTAATCCCGAATACCTTTCAATTAAGAGATCATGTTTACCTAAATCCTTTTAATGTCAATTTAAAATTCATCTTAACCCAAGTATGAACTAATTATACATTTCAACGTAAAAGTTGCAATCAGTAAAGAATAGATGTTATTTCTTTTAAATTCATCCATCAACACATTGGATAATTCCAAATCAAGGAATAATGTTATATTCTCAAACTTATTCAACAATATCAAACCGATATAGTCATTAAAATATCACACTTTTACTTGTATTCATCCATCGGTCTTACAATCTATACATTTCGCCACCCAAACGACGATCGGACTTGTTTATATCAAACAACATTACAACTCATAAAGATAGAAGAATGTAATTTTTCTTTCTCATTTCCTCGTAGAGGAGTAATAGCTATCAATACAATCCATCTTCGCTAATCAAAAGAAGTATTAAAACAACCATGTCTTCATTTATAACCAAGTTCCATCTCGCAAAATTACTTGCACGGGTCCGGGTCATGAACTGAGCATATTAAGCACTTGTCATTAAAATGAGGTGCTTTTAATTAACTGTCTCAATAAAAGAACCTTGCTTTTATGAAACGTTAAAATGAACATCATCCAAGAATTAAGTACCGAAAAGGATGAACAACATAACAACTCAATCATCTAATTACCATCCCAATCAGACAAAGGATTACTACCCTCTTTCCCGAATAATTATTACAAGAAGTAATTTCCTTCAAACATTTCCAGATTACAAACATCTGTAAGAACTGAAAACACAATTATGCAAATTGTTGTTCTAACATAAATGCTGTAATTTCCATTCCCTTACATTAGTTAGAGAAAGATTCACAATTAGATTTTTAAATAAGACTTCCAGCAGAATCATTTTCCTTTCCTTTCATACTACTCGTCTAATTTCAACAATCAAACACTGAAGAGAAAAGTAGACAGCAATTAAATGCAGATGCTCAAACCAAGGCAGTACAAATTCATTCCATAACAATTACAGATTTACCAACTGTATGAGAGAAGAATTGAACACTAATTCAAATTATCCATCCACACTCTTTTTCTTTTCTCTTAGCTACACTGAGTATTTAATCCAGGCATGATACCAATCAATGGTAACAATTCAAAGTGAAATATATAAAATCATTAATCGGATACAAGGAAGAAGGATCATATTACCTCTTTGCACTGTTTAACCAAATATCCGCTATTTAGCACAGACATGATCCAACAATATGATTCTTTCCGCATAATATATTTCCCTTTAAAATAATTCACTCTACAGACATTTACATCTTTATAACATGTAGAGTGTACAACAATCATAACAAGTCACACTTTCATCCTAATAATGAGAGAATTCACTTTCCAGAAGCAAGGTAATAAATCCATTCATACTCTGTTTAAATGAAAACAATGAAGAATTTATCATCCGTATATATATATATATAAATATATATATAGAGTTCAGCAAGACGCAGCATATAACTTGCATGTTTCTAGTCCATTCTATAGACTAGCTATCCTATTCCCATCCATATCAAAACTTCCTTTCAATCAGGCACATACGAATACCAAGAACAAGTAGGTAGAACATCGTATCCATCTTAGAGCAAACAATGTAAAGATGCTACTATGCTCTTACTGTTACTAGAAGGATTCATACCTCATACACTGTATTATAACCAGAGGAACAGTTATACAACAAGCCTTGTCAAATATTTTTACGGCTTTCTATATCCATTAACGCACACAATTCATAAATAACAATTTGCACTTTGTTGTTACCTACAACAAGTTCAACCCGTAATGCACAGTGAAGCTCTATTGCCATTATTTCCAGAATTCAAAACAACAGGAAGAGAAAAATTCATTCCATTAATTATTTCAATAAGAAAAACACTCATTTTCTTCAAAACACAACAAGAATACTCAAGTCGAGTTCGTTTTATAATGACAGCTCAAACCAGACATCATACGAATCATTTCATCCTTCCATTTTTACAAAAAAAAAAGCACAACACTCAGAAATAATACACGCATAGCTAATACATTCCACCACTCAAACCCATATTGGCAATAGAACGAATGTCCAACACTGTATCAAAACAAACTCACACAGCATGAACAATTTCATTCAATTTACCCATTTGCAAAGAAATACCCAATTCGAATTCTTTCTCAACAGACATTTCAACCCGAAAATCACATTAACTAAATCAACCATTCCATTCAAAACAACAACATCATTAAATTAAATCGCCCCTCAAGAGCAGACTTATTTCATTCACCTATTTCACAAAAGAATTTATCCAAGTCGTACTCAGCAAGGAAAAACGACTCAACCAAAATCACTTCAACATAACAGTCAAATCAAATAGCCAAAACCCCCATCATAAGAGCAGGGTTGTTTTAATGAGACGATTAAGCAAAAGCAAGTGGTTTAAGGAGAAGGGCTTAACATGCCGTTTTTTTTTTTTGTGGTTCGAAGAAAACCGCGCCCACTGGAGTTGTTTCTCTCCACGACGTCCTCGGCCAGGCTTTCCAACCAGTCCCCTAACTTCCACAGGCTCCAAAATAGCCTTGCTTCTCCAAGAACAAAGATAATAACCAAAATACAGCAGGTTCGACAGAACCATGGAGGAACAAAATGCAGAGCAACTAAAAACCCAATGCACACAACAACAAACAAACTTCCTTCACAATCCTCTTTCCAAGGCGAGCTGGTCGCTAAGACCAATGCCATTGAATGCATTGAATGCATCCCTTTTTCCTTTTTCCTCACGCCACCGCCGACTCAAGTTGGCGAGTTTCTAATTTCAAATTTTTGCATGTAATCATGGTTTAGTTTCACAACTAGTTGGACGCTCCAACTTTTCCCATGTTCCCGCCAAACTTGGCGCTGCAACCTGTAAGGACGTCATTCATTGTCCTATTAAATTTCCTACCTTCCCTCCTTATCCTTTCCATCCACATGGGTCCATGCGTCCCCTTCCTTAGGTTAGGAATAGTTTAGGATTTTTAATAGTCCATATCTAGGTCATTCGCCTAGTTCATAGGTTAATAGAATTTATATCTATTTTCACCCTTATGAAATCTAAAATCCATATAGGATAGTAGTTAGGGTATAAGATAAAACTTAGGGGTAGGTTAGGGTTTAGTCCCCTAATATTTAATTAATTAGTTTCCAATCAAGTCTTTCCGCCTGACAGTCATATTCAACACAATGCAGGACATTTCGTCCTATGTTCCACATACCTGTGCCACTTGCATCTAGGCCCTTATCGTCTTACGCTGTCTAGCGTTACAATGGTGTGTGGTTCGAGAATCGAACCTTTTTCATTGGCATCTATGTACCAGATATTCATACCTGTAATCAGGTGTTGCAACCTTTATATCAACCTTCAGTCTAGTTTAGAAGTAAATCGACAAAGCGATCACAAGAAGGCCACAACATACCTTGGATCAATGGAATTGATTCAAGGTGTGTTGTCAATCAGCGAATAGAGTTCATCAAGCATACGACAAGTCTGTTGTCTCATTAGCAATCACACAAGCAATAATAACTTCTGTCCCAAGTAACAAATTACAACAAACAAGGGTCCAGATTAGCAACACATTCCTCTAAGATCAAAAGATGTGTCTTAACATATTTATCTTCATTTCTGTAGTTACAACATCATGAAAAGTAATTACCATGATAACTTACAAAAATCAAGGCGTTACATTCCTCCCTTCTTAAAGAATCATCGTCCCGATGATCAAATTAACCAATTCAAGGAGTTTCTAGGACAAAATTCAGTTATTGTCCTTCCATTCATAAGTTCATACCAAAAACAGATTCACTCTTTAAAACAATGTTTTAAGATAATTGTAAAATAGACCAATAATTGTCTAAATTTGGTAGAATTATCAGTTATTCAAATTTCAATTTCGATCAAACAAGTATGGAAAAGCAGATCTCATTTCTTCGAGATTTTCCCAAGTTGCACTTTTTCGCGAATGGTCCCACTGACCTTACATTGATTCACTTCGCGATTTCTTAAGTACAATCAAGAGTTCCCAAAGACTCGAATGGGCTTAACCATGATTATTCCTGGGTCTTGGACCTGCAAGGAATTCCAATTCAATCACATGTGATAAATCTGTTACGTATTTCTTAAGCAAAGAAATATGAAAACATCATGCATTTGTGATAAAGTAGGAGGTAATGCTAGACGATAAGCTACAGGGTTGATTATTTCAACAATTTCAAAAGGTCCCACATAACGTGGCGACAACTTGGCAGCCTTGCCAAAAGTTATTGAGCTCTTTTTCGGCTTAACCCAAGAAATACCTTCTCACCCAATTTATAATTCCTATCAACCCGCTTTAAGTCTCGCATAACTCTTTTGCCTATGGCAGCCTCCTTTAGATGTTCCCGAATCATTTTGATTTGTTGTTCCATTTCCGTGAGGATTTCTGGCCCAATTACCTCTCTATCCTCTACGTTGTCCCAGCTAACAGGGTTCTGCATTTTCTTCCATACAATGCTTCAAAAGGTGCCATTTTTAAAGAGGCATGGTATGTATTATTGTAGGAAAATTCAACCAGTGGAAGGTATTCCTCCCATTTATACTGCTGGTCCATGCAATACATTCTTAACATATCCTCTAAAACTTGATTGACTCTCTCGGTCTGTCCATCCATCTCGGATGATATGCAGAGCTGAAGTTTAATTTAGTTCCCAAGGCCGCATTAAGCGTTTGCCAAAACCTTGATGTCATCCTCGGATCTCTGGTCCGATATGATCAATTCGGTATTCCATGCAATCTGAAAATTTCATGTACAAATCTTCTTGCTAACACTGGTGCATCGTCTTTCAAATTACCAGCAATGAAGTGTGCCACTTTGGTTAATTTTTCAACGACAACCAGGATGATATCATGCTTATTCCTTGACATAGGCAATCCTTGAACGAAATCCATCGTTATCACTTGCCATTTATACTGTGGAACGCTGTGGGGATACAATAATCCAGCGGGATGCATATGTTCCGCCTTAACACGCTGACATTCCAAGCAGTGTGTTACAAATTCCACCACATCCTTTTTCATTCCCTTCCAGAAGTATTGCTGCTTAAGATCAGCAAGCATTTTCGTAATGCCAGGGTGTCCAGAAAAAGGTGAATTATGAAATTCAGTTAACAATTTCCTTCTTAAATCATTTGCCAAGGGTATATATACCCTGTTTTCGAACCTCAGAATTCCTTCGCTATCAAAACGAAATCCTTTATACCTCACATCCTTTGGATCTGCAGCAAGTGCTATTTTGACTTGCTGGAAATAAGGATCTGATTCCAAGGCATCTTTCACCTCATCCTTAAACTGAGTTCTTAACGTTATAAGAGCAGAGATGTGCTTCCTTCGACTCAGAGCATCTGCCACTCTATTTTCCTTTCCTTGATGTAGCTTATATCAAAATCATACTGAGACAGAAATTCTAACCATCGTCGTTGTCTTGCATTCAGATTGGGCTGAGTAAAAATATACTTCAACCCCAGATGGTCAGTTTTTAACTCAAAAGGTTTGCCTAAAAGGTAATGCCTCCACATTTGAAGTGCATGTACAATGGCAATGAGCTCTAGGTCGTGTGGAGCATAATTTTGTTCATGTAACTTAAGCTTTCTGCTTTCATAAGCTATGACATGGTTATTCTCGTAAATGTAATGCCTCCAAGGCCTTCTCCGACGCATCCGTTACAACCGTAAAATTTCCATTTGGATCTAAAGTACAGCTTAAAATAGGTGTTGAAGTTAACTTCCTTTAAATTTTTAAAGGCAGATTCACATTTGTCACCCGCATAAATTTCTTATCCTCTTTTGCAAAGTGAAGTGATTGGGGCAGCAATTTTTGAAAAATCCTTAACGAACTTTCTATAATATCCTACCAAGCCCATGAAGCTTCTTACTTCATGCACGTTTTAGCGCGCAGCCACTCTAGCTTATAGCTGCGATCTTTGAAGGGTCTACAGCTATCCCGTCCTTGCTTATAACGTGTCCCAAATAATGCACCTCTGCATCATAAAAGGAACATTTTGACAATTTACCATACAACTTCCTCTTTCTTAAAACTTCCAGCACTATCCTTAAATGTTCTTGGTGCTCTTTGACATTTTTAGAGTATATAAGAATGTCGTCTAAGAATACAAGCACAAACTTGTCTAGGTATTCTTGAAAAATATTATTCATCAAATTCATGAAGGCGGCAGGTGCATTTGTCAACCCAA
The DNA here is from genome assembly GCA_018340775.1 of Taxus wallichiana var. yunnanensis. Classification (NCBI taxonomy): domain Eukaryota; kingdom Viridiplantae; phylum Streptophyta; class Pinopsida; order Cupressales; family Taxaceae; genus Taxus; species Taxus wallichiana. The sequence goes on from CM031240.1 coordinate 994,077,400, forward strand.
AAGGTAACACCGTGAATTCATAATGCCGTACCTTGTCCTAAAAGTTGTTTTATGAATATCTTCTTCCTTTATTCTCAGCTGATGATACCCAGATCGAAGATCTATTTTTGAATAGACTGATGCTCCACGCATCTGGTCGAATAGATCATCAATCCTAGGAAGTGGGTATCGATTCTTAATAGTTGCCTTGTTTAACATTCTGTAATCAATGCACAGCCTCAATGTGCCATCCTTTTTCTTTACAAAAATTACCGGTGCTCCCCATGGTGAGACACTCGGTCTTATCAGCCCCTTAGTCAAAAGTTCCTGTAATTGAGCCTTTAGCTCTACCAACTCGAGGGTGGTCATTCTATAAGGTGCCTTAGATATGGGTTCAGTTCCTGGCTTGATCTCTATTGCAAAGTCAAACTCTCGTTTGGGTGGAAGACCTGGTAATTCCTCTAGAAATACATCTCTGAAATCCCTTAATAATGGATATCTTTCCATGAAATCATTATCTTCCTCAGCATTTTCTATCATTTTTACTGCATACAAGGTGCAACCTCTATTTTTAGCCCTTTTTAGTTGCATAGTTGTTAGCTTTCTAACTGCAACCTCACGCCTTACACCTTGAATGACTGCTACTTTTTGCAGGTCATCAAAACAACAAATTTGTTTTTCATAACAGTCGACCTTTGCCTTATGTTCTGCCAACCAGTTAACTCCAATAATGATGTCATATGATCCTAAAGGAGTGACATACAAGTCAACTTCGGTGGAGAAACTGGGCAAGTCAAGAATTGCCCCAAAAAGGCACATTTTGACTGTATGGACAACATTATTCCCATAATGCATTGTCCATGTCTTATCCATCTATTCAGCTTTCCTTTTTAATTTCATTGCAAGTTTAGTAGAAATAAAGCATTCAAGTAGCTCCAAAGTATCAAAAAGTATGACTACAGGTGTACCGAATAACTTACCCGGAACTTCTATAGGCGTAACTTGCTTTTCAGCTTGTCTATTAGCCACCGCAACAGTGTATCCTATGCTGCTGATCGCGATCATCCTTTTTAGAGGACAGTGACTCGCGTAATGGTCCTTTCCACAGTTGAAGCATCCTCCAACTGGCCCTTTCCTAGGCTCAAATTTGTTACCAGCTTTGAAGTTATCATTCTGGCTTCCATAGGACTTTTGTCCATTGCCACTAACTTTTGCGAAGTTGTTCCGCACACTATTTACAGGTTTGTTCATTATAGATTTCTTGTTGTTATCTACAACAATTTTTTTTTCACACCAAACCTTTTCCAAGGCCCCCTTTTGGGTGCGAGAGATGAAGAAGAGTTGGGAATCTTCTTCCTTATCTCTTCCCTATGAGCAGAAATTGCTCTCAATTTCTGTTCCTGTCTTATTGCCTTTTCGACAACTCCTTCCATGGTGGTTGGACCGTGGACATCCACTTCGCCACCAATGATGGGATTTAGTCCCATTATGAACTTTCGTATTCTGAACTTCTCGTCAGCTTGGTACTGCGGCACATACTTGAGGAGTTTAGTAAACCCTTCCCAGTATTTTGTCACCGTCAGCCTTCCTTGCGACTAGTTCTGAAATTCAGTCATTTTCCTATCAAAATAGAGTTGAGGCAGCCACCATTGCCTAAAGTAACCCTTAAATTGATCCCAAGTTATGTCTGATTCGACAATATTCAACTCAACCTTACGGTTGTCCCACCATGATGATGCTTCATGAGAAAGCTGATATGCTCCCCATATCGCTTTGGTCTCCCTGAGAAGTTTCTTATGCAAAGTACTTCTCCATTTCACCGAGCCAATTTTTCAGCTCCGTCCCCAAGGGTTGTTCCATCAAACTTTGGAGGACTTATTCTCTTTATGTCATTTGTAAGTTCAGCCTGCTAATCTTGCCCTTTTATTTCGTGGATGATTAGGAGCATTCACATTACTATTATCAACACCTGGATTCCCTCCATTGGTGTTGTCCACAGGAGGTGGCTGATCATTTATATCAGCTTCTTCTTCCTCCTCTTCATTTCCCATTGACTGCTGTTCCAAAACAGTCAAACGATCTCTCGTATCTAGTAGGGCAGCAAGGATTTCATCCAGCTTTTGAGCAGTAGCTGCTTCTCCACCCAGTAACGGGTTGTTCGCAGCATTTCCTCTTGTTCTGACCATTTTCTGTTCAATAAGAAAATGTAAACCTATTAAATTGTGGACTCATTAGGTCCAAGAGCTGCAACCTTCAGCTCTGATACCAAGATGTAACATCCCCATTTTAAGATACTAGAACAAGGGAATTTTTTTTTTTTTTATACAACATTCCCTGTTATGAATTATATAATTCAAACACACGTTCAAGTTTTAATAATTGTTCTCTATCCAACTAATGCAATTTGGATCACACAATTTATTTTTAAAACCAATGTTCTCTGTTCACATACTTGCAATATGGAACACACATTCAATGCCATTCAATCATATAATAGATACCATATGTTGTTGTAAATGACTCGAAGAACTACCGATCTCCCATTTTATGGCTCGGAGTTTCAGCGATCTCTCATTTCATGACTCGGTGACTTACCGATCCTTCATGTTAATCCATGCATTGTATAATGAATATACAGGGTTCTCTTACCATTTTCAGTTATCGAAGTGATCCATTTAAGAAGCCTATCTGAATATCTTGTTATCGATATTCGTCTGACATCCTGCATCTTAAACTAGGTGATTAGGACAACGCAACCAGCACTTGCGATACTTTGGCCAAAGATTTTCACATGCTTTGCATGATCATATTCCTAGATGTGGTACACATCATTGGAATACGTCCTTCACCTCACTTCATCTGTTATCTAGAATGGTCTTTCTAGTCTCTCTTCCCTTCCGTTTAAGGTCAAGCTCTAAACCCCAACTAGCAATATGAACGAGTATAGGAAGTTACTCATGGTAACTAAAGATACGCAGACATATGGTGTCGTCCCTAGATGACTCCGTGTGTCTAGTTACCTTTAGTCCTCCGGAGTCACTCCGTATACGTGATCACATTCCTATCCCCACCAAGAACTTAGTATCCACTTATGTAAACTTGATGAATTAATTTGGGAGGGCATGTAATATGTCGTTTATAACATTGTGTCGTCATGAAGGTCCCACCTTCATGAAGACACCATATTGCAGATGGCGTATGTCAATGTCCTACGGAATCCTCTCATCGAGAGTACACATCCAGCTCAAGTGTGATTTGGTTATGATCTTAATATTTAAGATCAACTTTCAGCAACCATGTTGATCCTTAAACCTCGTTCTCGTTACAGTTGTATGTAGCTAAGAGAGACTTAATTTGTCTTCAATGTAATATACATCCTCTCCTTCATACCGAAGGGTTGCATATTCTCTTCTTGGTTCCTTTCTTTAATCTTTGGACTAATCAGTCCATTACCGATAAACTTAATAAGTTTAACCTATTAAACTTAACCAAGTTTTTCCACAACTGTAAACAAATTCAGAATTCCATCTTATTAGACGTCATTTAAACGAGGTCTAATTTTTAAATGAACTTATTCATTTGTTCTTCTTAACCCTACTTCAGTTAAGGTCTGCTAACAATAGATATGTTTTCCCATATCTATATTTTCTGAATTTAAACATTCGAGGCTATTAACGGAGTCCGAATACAAGGTTTGGCTGTTCTCAAGTTATTTGATATTCCTTAGCTTTCAAGCTAATCCCGAATACCTTTCAATTAGAGATCATGTTTACCTAAATCCTTTTTAATGTCAATTTAAAATTCATCTTAACCCAAGTATGAACTAATTGTACATTTCAACGTAAAAGTTGCAATCAGGTAAAGAATAGATGTTATTTCTTTTAAATTCATCCATCAACATTGGATAATTCCAAATCAAGGAATAATGTTATATTCTCAAACTTATTCAACAATATCAAACTGATACAGTCATTAAAATATCACACTTTTACTTGTATTCATCCATCGGTCTTACAATCTATACATTTGCCAGTCCAAACGACTGGACTTGTTTATATCAAACAACATTACAACTCATAAAGATAGAAGAATGTAATTTCTTCCTTTCTCATTTCCTCGTAGAGGAGTAATAGCTATCAATACAATCCATCTTCAGTTAATCAAAAGAAGTATCAGAAAACAACCATGTCTTCATTTATAACCAAGTTCCATCTGCAAAATTACTTGCACGGGTCAGTTCGTTGAACTGAGCATATTAAGCACTTGTCATTAAAATGAGGTGCTTTTAATTAACTGTCTCAATAAAAGAACCCTGCTTTTATGAAACGTTAAAATGAACATCATCCAAGAATTAAGTACCGAAAAGAATGAACAACATAACAACTCAATCATCTAATTACCATCCCAATCAGACAAAGGATTACTGCCCTCTTTCCCGAATAATTATTACAAGAAGTAATTTCCTTCAAACATTTCCAGATTACAAACATCTGTAAGAACTGAAAATACAATTATGCAAACTGCTGTTCTAATCATAAATGCTGTAATTTCCATTCCCTTACATTAGTTAGAGAAAGATTCACAATTAGATTTTTAAATAAGACTTCCAGCAGAATCATTTTCCTTTCCTTTCATACTACTCGTCTAATTTCAACAATCAAACATTGAAGAGAAAAGTAGACAGCAATTAAATGCAGATGCTCAAACCAAGGCAGTACAAATTCATTCCATAACAATTACAGAATTACCAACTGTATGAGAGAAGAATTGAACACTAATTCAAATTATCCATCCACACTCTTTTTCTTTTCTCTTAGCTACACTGAGTATTTAATCCAGGCGTGATACCAATCAATGGTAACAATTCAAAGTGAAATAAATAAAATCATTAATCGGATACAAGGAAGAAGGATCATATTACCTCTTTGCACTGTTTAACCAAATATCCGCTATTTAGCACAGACATGATCCAACAATATGATTCTTTCCGCATAATATATTTCCCTTTAAAATAATTCACTCTACAGACATTTACGTCTTTATAACATGTAGAGTGTACAACAATCACAACAAGTCACACTTTCATCCTAATAATGAGAGAATTCACTTTCCAACAGCAAGGTAATAAATCCATTCATATTCTGTTTTAATGAAAACAATGAAGAATTTATCATCCGTATATATATATATATAATATATATATATTGAGTTCAACAAGACGCAACATATAACTTGCATGTTCTACCCAGTCCATTCTATAGACTGGCTATCCTATTCCCATCCATATCAAAACTTCCTTTCAATCAGGCACATACGAATACCAAGAACAAGTAGGTAGAACATCGTATCCATCTTAGAGCAAACAATGTAAAGATGCTACTATGCTCTTATCATTACATTAGGGATTCATACCTCATACACTGTATTATAACCTAGAGGAATAGTTATACAGCCTTGTCAAATATTTTTACGGCTTTCTATATCCATTAACGCACACAATTCATAAATAACAATTTGCACTTTGTTGTTACCTACAGCAAGTTCAACCCGTAATGCACAGTGAAGCTCTATTGCCATTATTTCAAAATTCAAAACAACAGGAAGAGAAAAATTCATTCCATTAATTATTTCAATAAGAAAACACTCATTTTCTTCAAAACACAACAAGAATACTCAAGTCGAGTTCGTTTTATAATGACACTCAAACCAGAGATCATACGAATCATTTCATCCTTCCATTTTTAAAAAAAAAAAGCACAACACTCAGAAATAATACGCATAGCTAATACATTCCACCACTCAAACCCATATTGGCAATAGAACGAATGTCCAACACTGTCAAAACAAACTCACACAACATGAACAATTTCATTCAATTTACCCATTTGCAAAGAAATACCCAATTCGAATTCTTTCTCAACAGACATTTCAACCCGAAAATCACATTAACTAAATCAACCATTCCATTCAAAACAACAACATCAGTAAATTAAATCGCCCTCAAGAGCAGACTTATTTCATTCACCTATTTCACAAAAGAATTTATCCAAGTCGTACTCAGCAAGGAAAAATGACTCAACCAAAATCGCTTCAACATAACAGTCAAATCAAATAGCCAAAACCCCCATCATAAGAGAGCAGGTTGTTTTAATGAGACGATTAAGCAAAAAAGCAAGCGGTTTAAGGAGAAGGGCTTAACATGCCTATTTTTTTTTTTTTTTGTGGTTCGAAGAAAACCGCCCACTGGAGTTGTTTCTCTCCACGACGTCCTCGGCCAGGCTTTCCAACCAGTCCCCTAACTTCCACAGGCTCCAAAAATAGCCTTGCTTCTCCAAGAATAGAGATAATAACCAAAATACAGCAGGTTCGACAGAACCATGGAGGAACAAAATGCAGAGCAACTAAAAACCCAATGCACACAACAACAAACAAACTTCCTTCACAATCCTCTTTCCAAGGTGAGCTGGTCGCTAAGACCAATGCCATTGAATGCATCCCTTTTTCCTTTTTCCTCACGCCACCGCCGACTCAAGTTGGCGAGTTTCTAATTTCAAATTTTTGCATGCAATCATGGTTTAGTTTCACAACTAGTTGGACGCCTCCAACTTTTCCCATGTTCCCGCCAAACTTGGCGCTGCAACCTGTAAGGACGTCATTCATTGTCCTATTAAATTTCCTACCTTCCCTCCTTATCCTTTCCATCCACATGGGTCCATGCGTCCCCTTCCTTAGGTTAGGATTAGTTTAGGATTTTAATAGTCCATATCTAGGTCATTCGCCTAGTTCATAGGTTAATAGAATTTATATCTATTTTCACCCTTATGAAATCTAAAATCCATATAGGATAGTAGTTAGGGTATAAGATAAAACTTAGGGGTAGGTTAGGGTTTAGTCCCCTAATATTTAATTAATTAGTTTCCAATCAAGTCTTTCCGCCTGACATTCATATTCAACACAATGCAGGACGTTTCATCCTATGTTCCACATACCTGTGCCACTTGCATCCAGGCCCTTATCATCTTACGCTGTCTAGCATTACAACGGTGTGTGGTTCGAGAATCGAACCTTTTTCATTGGCATCTATGTACCAGATATTCATACCTGTAATCAGGTGCTGCAACCTTTATATCAACCTTCAGTCTGGTTTAGAAGTAAATCGACAAAGCGATCACAAGAAGGCCACAACATACCTTGGATCAATGGAATTGATTCAAGGTGTGCTATCAATCAGCGAATAGAGTTCATCAAGCATACGACAAGTCTGTTGTCTCATTAGCAATCACACAAGCAATAATAACTTCTGTCCCAAGTAACAAATTACAGCAAACAAGGGTCTAGATTAGCAACACATTCCTCTAAGATCAAAAGATGTGTCTTAACATATTTATCTTCATTTCTGCAGTTACAACATCATGAAAAGTAATTACCATGATAACTTACAAAAAGAGCGCTTCTCCTACAAGAAGGCCATACTATTGCCTTTTGAGCCGTCAATTCAAAGGTAAGAATCTTTCCAAACTGATTTATGAGAAGGAAATGCTAGCCATACTTCATGCAAGTAAGCTAAATGGAGACCATATCTCATAGAAGACACTTTAAAGTGAAGACAAGATCATGATAGTCCTGAAATACTTCTTAGATCAGTGGTTATCATCTAAAGAACAACAAAAATGGGTCTCTAAGATGTTGGTATATGATTTTGAGATTATCTATAAGAAAGGGAAGGAGAATGTACTTGCGGATGCTCGCAGAAAGATGAATCAACTACAGCCTTGTTATGTGCCATATCCATATTATAGGAAGATTGGATAGATAAGGCAAGGTCCAAATGGAGAAATGACCCAACCACACAAAACCTCATTCGTCATCTCCAGAATGATCCAAGAATGTCCGAAAATTTGTATTGAAAAGGGATGCTTTATGGTATAAAGATAGATTATACCTATGTAAGAAATCCACTCTTAAAATAGGATTCTATCCGAGCTTCACTCTTCTCCAAAGAGGGGGCACTCTAGATTCTTAAAGACTTATCATCAAGTCAAACAAGATTTCTTTTGGGAATGTCTCAAAGGGGATGTCCAAAAATTTGTGGTAGAATGCATGGTTTTTTGGCAAAATAAGGGTGAAACAGCTTTCATCCCCAAGTCTTCTACAACCTCTATCTATTCCTAGCCCAAAGAAGTGGGAAGAGGTTTCCATGGAATTTGTCATAGGATTACCTAAATCTGAGCATAAAATGTCATCATGGTTGTGGTGGGTAGACTCACCAAATATGCTCATTTTTGTGCCTTGGCACACCCATTCTACTACAAGCACGGTAGAAGAACAACCTTCATGGACACAATTCGTAAGTTTACTGACACCAAAGATTATAGTAAGTGATCGAGACCCTATATTTACTAGTAATTTTTGGACTAATTTGTTCTCATGTTTGGGTACTCGGTTAGCTCGTCAGAGATCTTCTTATCATCCCTGTGGTCGATGGGAAAATAGAAGTTGTAAATAAGTGTTTCGAGGGATATCTTTATTACTTTACATCAAATAAACAAACAAGATGGTTCCAATGATCGCCACTTGTAGAATGGTGGTATAACACTTCCTTCCATACTTCATCTAAAATGTCTCCTTTTTTGGCACTATATGGGTACCATCCACCATCCATCACATCATTATTGAGAGGAAAACCGTGGGTTAGAGCAAGATAAGAACACATTCGATCAACAAGAGGTCCTCTTTAGCCTCAAGGAGAACTTGGTCATAGCACAAAACCGCATGAAACAACGGGATGATAAACATCACATAAAAAGGCATTTTGAAGTCGGAGATTGGGTTTTTGTGTGGTTACAACCATATAGCAAATGTCTTTGAAAAAAAAAAACACAAGGATAAAAACTTTCACCGAAGTATTATGGCCCCTATCAAGTATTGCAAAAGATTGGTACTATAGCATACAAATTAGAACTTCCACAATCAACCAAAATACGTCGAGTCTTTCATGTTTATTTCCTAAAGAAAGTAATTGGACAAAGAGTATTAGCCTAAACAGTGTTACCTGAACTCGATGAGGAGGGGAGAGTCATCTTGGAACTTGAATACATCCTTCAAACATGCACTAAAAGATTGAGAACACGGGTTATTACTAAGTACCTAATCAAGTGGAAGAATATGGACAATGAAGATGCAACATGGGAAGATATGACATTCCTGCAGTAGCACCCAGAGCTTCTCAACATTGAGGACAATGCATCTTTGAAGGGGAAGGGCATGCTACGTCCTTAACCTATTGTTTGTATTAGGATACAGTAGCCGACTTGTGGCTTACCATATCATTTTATTATATCATTTATACTTTCTCATGCTTAGTAGGTTGGCCTTGGTGTTGGCCATAACATATGAATAATATATATAGGGGATTTTAGGTAGTATTTCATCATCATTTGGAGCATTTGAGTCTTATTTTATGGTTTGGAGGTTGCCCCTCGAAGTGGCGAAGCTATTCTAATTGCATATTGAGATCATTATTCTAGAGTATTGTGTTATTTGGTGTTATATTTCGCTTAATGATCTGAATTGTACAAGTAATTTCATTACTGAGAAGAATGCAAAGAATTTTAATAGTTTGAGCCTATCATGCCTGATAGTGCTTCCACCAAATTGAAGGAGAATTCTAGCCAAGCTTCCAACTCTTTTTCTCCTCCATGAAAGATCAACAATCAAACTTCTTTTCCTCCTACACCTCATATACTTTCCTTCGATCAAAAATAGGATGAAAAATAGCTTTGAAGTGAAGGTCAAACTACTGGTTCGAAGAACCAGTTAGCTCCATGTAGAGAAAAATATGCCATGCATGCAAAACCAAATGACATCCTAAAAACCAACCTTCTAAGTTTCCAAGACAATTTGTACACAAAGACCGAGGCTCATAAATACCATAAATTCCATAAATTCAATTCATTCCAAAATTCCTACTTATCTTTCCTTGCCACCGCCTCCTAAATCTAGCAATGCCAATTCCACACAAAAATACAATTCCATCTTTTAGTGGAGCTTCCACATAAGCCTCTACCAAGTCTACTAGCCCCTACCAAATCTGGTAGTACTTCCTTCATTCAAACCCTTCACATCATTTAAATGCCATTGGAACCATTGCCCTTATGACATGCGACCCCTTAGGTTCCCTTAATAGTTTAGGATAGATTTAAATAGAACTTAGGTTAGTTTAACAATTACCAACATAGGTCTTAAAACATTTTCCATTAGAATTCCCACCTTAGGTTAGGTTCAATTCATAACCCTTTAGTATTAGGTAATAGCTAAAATAGCCTAGTATTACTTTAGTAACCCTTCTCTTATCCATTTAGCACAATGCTTAGGTTAGGTCACAACCCAACAATAGAATAAGAGGCTTAGGTTAGAACAAAATTCAAATAAGTAAACATAGCTAGGACATAGTTGTTCTTACCTAGCTTAGGTTACCGTTAGGATAATCCTTAGATTCTTAGGACTCCAAACTCATCCTCAGAGAATTGAATTTTTCTTAAGTCCTTAATGTCCTACCAAGATCAATCACCAAAGACCCAAGCACAAACATACAGCTGAACGAAAACATGTTCAAATAAGATCAAAGAATTTGTAACAAACAAGGTTCAATATTTTACATCTCTCAAACTACTGAATGTCAATTTTACCATTTAGTCTATGAAGAAGATTTGAAACATTCCTTGGATCACTGAAATTGATCCAAGGATGATTCAGAAGAAGAAATAAGTCTGTAACTCTTAAAGCCAGATTGTAGCTCATCTTTCCAAAGTGAAAATGAATTCTTGATAACCATATAATTTTAGTCTAATGATTTTAAGAATAGAAAAGATTTATCCTTATCAAGCATGATCTTCAATAGTCAAAAGAACACATATTTATCCAGAAAATCACATGTCAACACTTGAATGCAAAAAGAGGAATATATTAGTTATCGAGGGTGTTACACATTTTTACCATTACAATTAAGAGAATTTGAAAAGATTCAAGTGCAAATGAGATGAGAAATCATGTTGAGGTGTGAAGAATGTGAAACTAGATGTGGAGAGAGGGTTTTTACATAGGATAATCTTTGTGTTCCCATAGGTGAAGGATTTGAGAAAACATGACATGTTATAAACAAGATAGGGCACATGATTTCCACGATGGAATGAAGATTTGAACTAGGGTTTCAAATTTCTTGATTACAGAGGGAAGAAAAGTGATAATTTTCAGATGGAACCAAAGAAAGCACCCACAGTAGGAGTAAAAGGGAAGAAGAAGGTCAAAGTGGAAGAATAAATTGCTCCTAAGAGTAATTTATTAGAAATGCAGTATCTAGAGGGCGTGATCGTGGGACAAGAATGGGATTCCCACATCCATCAATGTAAAATTAGTGATTATAACCATCAAACATCAGATAATAAGAAGGAGATCGATGCATTGTTGAGCAAAAATAAGAAAGCGCATAGCAGAAGATATATCGTGTAAGATGACGCTGGGTGAGAAGTTCTCAATAAGATTGAGTCTACTAGTTGTAACGAGATGCCATACTTTGGGAATTATGAACCATTGTATCGATGGTTGATGATCGTATTCCATGAGGACTTCTTCTACTTTTCCAGACAGAGGGTTAGAATCACAATTTCCGTGATTTCAATGGTGATGGACTAAGGGCCTTAGGAGCATATTTGGAGAGAAATTTAACTAATTAGGCCACAATCCTAGAGAAAAGGAAGGATTTTGGGTATACCAAAGGTCCACATAGTATGGACATCAAAAAATTGAAGAAGTACCTAGTAGTGTAGGAAGTTGCACATCTTGTAACAAAGCTAAATGACCAAGAAAGGTGGTCACAGGTAAACACAATGTGGTTGCAAGTTGCAAAGAAGATGCCTCAAGGAGTGGTCTATAATATCAAAAATCACATAGAAAAGAAAATCATTGAATAAGTGTGGATATGTGACATAATAATTTTTGTTGTTATTTTATTGAATTTGGTGTTTATGGAGATTGGAGCGCCCGATGGGCCAAAGGAGAAGATTTGGGAGTACCCCACGGAACACAAGTATCTAGTGGAAAGATTTTAAAAATACTTGTGTGAAGAATAAATGAGCAGACCATTCAAGTAGAGGGTGGAGAAGTGGTATGATAGACTTCGTGATAGTGTTTGAAGAAGAGTGGTGCATACCCAAGGAGTTTCCTTCGGTGGTGGGTAAGGTAGTATAGTTTGTAGTCTACCAACATTTTTGCATCATGCGATTTGTGATAAAGGACGAGGCTTGGAGCCCATGGTGAAAAATTCCATATGCCTTCACAATAAGATATTTCCAAGAATCAACTCACTAATTTTTAGATGCACGCTACCTAAATTTCAATGTAGAAAAGGTAGATTGCGACTACCACACTCTGAGAAAGAAATATGTATATCCAGGGTGGAATGCCTACATTGAGAGTCTTATCTTAGATATTATAAGCATGAATCTTGTAATCTTGGAAGTTGGGAACACGGAGTAGTGCTTTTGTACCTTTAACTCAAGACCAAGATGGAGAACACTAAGTATGTGGAGAATGAGTTCACTCTCTCATGGCTTCTAAAAGGTAAGCATACAATGGAAAATTTTCAGCGCCTAAGCCCCTATAGACAATACAAGTAGATGAAGAAGAAGAGGAGCATGAGGATAGTGGTGGTTTAGAGTACAGAGGTAGGAGGAAGCCTCCAAATAAGGAATAAGATGAGCGTGTGACTACTCCACCCTAGCCAAGAGAGGGAGATGATGAGGACTTGGATGCATTCCAAGGAGAGCACCGATTCAAAAGAGTATTCAGGAGAACAAGGACCCAAGGTGCTACTCCACAATCAATGCATAGATCACCTCAAACTTTGTCCATAGAAGGAGATAGATGAGAAGAGAAAAAGGAAGTTGAATTTGAGTGAGGAGGTGGAAGATTACATGAGGAGTGCGCTTAATTTTCTACACCTCAAGGGAACGTGGAAGAACCAAAATATGAAGAAATGAAGGATGGAGAAGAGGGAGAAAATGAGGTAGATGAGATAGCAACCGAGACTACTCAGGGTACAACTAGAATAAGCTTTGAATCTTGAAGCTCAAATTCCTAAGGGGCCAAGATCAAAGAGAACAAGTGGAGAATATGTTCCACCAGTCATGGGCTATGCCGAGGACATAGGTATTATTGTCTGCGCCATTTTCAGAGAAAAGGTGACACAAAATATTTGTATAGCTAGGAGCTGATGGATGAAGATATGACAACCATGTGCACAAGGAAGCATCTCATTATGGTCAATGCACACACATATAGACGAACCAGATTTTGATGTGTGTGAAGAGTCATGTGTATCATGGTAGGTCGAAGAAGACACCTCAAGCTAGACACATACTAGTAAAGCCCACTTTGTTATGTCGATGAACAAGTGAGAAATGCATTGGTGAAAGTCTCAATAGAGATGACACGGTGAATTATGGATAAGGCTGAAAAAAATTTGGTCACAAAGAGAAGAGCTAAAAAATAAGGATGCAAAAAGACGCCGAAGTAAGAAAAAGACTTGACACATAAGAAGAACACTATTTTCATCAGTATGGTAGAGGAAGTTGGGGACACTATCATGAAAGTAAAGACACACTTAGAGAAAAAGGTACCCAAAATGTTTCCTTCAATAATGCATTATGTAAGTACCTGGTGGAATTAGTGCTTGAAGATGAACCTCTCGCACATGCCAACACCAAAGGATACATCACTAGAAGTAGAGTGAGAAAGGCTTGATGATGAGAAATATTTCATCATATGAGAGGGTTGTCCAGATCTTGTAGGAAGAACCAGAAGAAATCAGATCAAGTAATGAATATATGTACATCCCGTAAGCGCTTATACAAACCAAGACCATTTTGTAAGACAATGAATTCTTGAAGGCCATAAAAGATGAGACCTTGGGCCATGTAGAAATGTTAGCACTTGTCAAGAAGAAGCACGAGGCCCTTATAAAGCATCTCAATAACCACACAAGGAAGGTTGGATGAGCTTGGAAGCTCATAGTGTAAAATATGGACTTGTT
>CM031240.1:994091567-994240234 GCA_018340775.1 Taxus wallichiana var. yunnanensis
TAACTCTTCATCATGCTAACATCCTACAACAACAAACCTAAAGAGTGACCCAATACCTTTGCATGCTTCAAGTGAGCACTCAATCTAGGTTAAGTGATGTGTAAGAACATTTGGGATTTTACTAGTAAATTCTAAAAATTTCGCATCAAGAAGCAATAAATACTTCATTAGAATGCTTATAGGAGCTTTTGAGTTGACTATTATAGATATTATGTCAAAAAAAATAATTTGTTTAGTATCAAAGAATGAAAATATTTCCTTGTAGAAACTGTCACTACTTAATCCATTTTATGTACTTTCTAGAATTATAGGTTACTCTAAGTGTTAAATGCTTGGCTACAAGAAGTTTGTCATCCCTACTGATACCCCCTCTTTTAAAACTACATAATTTATTCCACCCCATACTAACTTCCATTCATTACTTTTATGTTATTTCTATAATTATCACTGAATGTTCCCTTTATCTTTTATCAAGAGAATTTGAGAGCAACCGAATTCTACTTATAGTAACTTGTGTAATACAGTAAGGTAAGAATATGTAACATTTCTTGTGAAAACTCATGAGGCGAGTGTTGTATTCATGGTCATGTTTATCTCATATTGATCCATTGTTTGACATATTGAGGGGAAAAATACCCTATCTCCCACTTTGGATTGAGTTACCACGGTTCCTCTCACCACTGGTTTAAGGAAAGACCAAAAGTAAAAGTATGAGACCATCCCCTTTGTACATTGCCCCCTCAATCATCCCAAGGCTTGATCTTAAGTAATGTGTTATACCACTCCACAGCTATAAAATGACACATATTACTGGTCCACCACCATCCAATCACCCCCTTTCCTAAGAGAATGTTTTCCACCAGAAGTGCGTATTTGAGAACACGACATGCTTGACACCATTTTAAAAGGGGGAAAAATTTACGCTTGGGAAAGGTTCACAATACATACCTTTATAGATATTTTCTAAATGAGGAAAATACAGACCATTCTAAAAGTATTTTACAAAATTTTCTCATTATAAACAGGCTTTCCATAAAACCTATAGTTATTTGAGTATACTTAGAAGTTGTGATAAAAAGCATGGGAAAATTAAGCAAAGATCTATAAAGGATTTTTCTTCTAATTTACTGAAGCCATCATTTCAAAATCTTTTGAGTTAATCTATACATCTAAGGTGCAAGGTCTTAGTGGAGGCTCATCTTTCAAAGAAAATCTAGCATATGCCGGTGAAATTTTTTATTCCTTATTGATTAACTCTTCCTTTGAAAATTTAGAAGGATGAATGTCTTTCTTCAAATATGATCACCCATGAATATTACTCCCAAAATTTGAAATTACACAATCAAGAAGGAAAAAAAATATGGAAAACGATTAGTGGTCAAAGGACAAAAGAAAATATTGTTCAAACATTTAAATTTTATCCTCCTTTAGTGGAAGACTACTTTAGCACACTTGATAACTCTTATTGCTAGTCCTAAAGTAAATTTTCTTTCATTGTTTCAAAAGGTTCAACATCTATAAGAACACAGGTATTCTTCATCGCTTTATTTGTTGACTCGAGAATAAAGTATTTTGTTAAGCTGAGTCCCTAAAATATTTCCATTTTGTGGATCATACTCTCTACCTCGAGACCTTTGAGCAACCCACCATTTCACCCTCCTTTTGAAACACCTCAACAAGGGATCCTTTTAGATTACTACTTATAGAATAACTGTGTTCATTGGAATGGTAAGTTATCCAAATGAGGTTTAAAGTGAAATTAGAAATAGGTTACCTATGTTTGAGGAATAATTCCATAAGTGGGGATCAACATCTATTTTTTTTTCAAAATTATATGGATGATTTATGAAGTAGAGCATGGGGATGTTTATGTTAAGTTGTTCACACATACATTAGAAGAAGATGATATATAATGGTATAACTTGCTTCTGCAAATTCAATTGATTCTTGGGTAGAAATGAATACGCATTTCTATTAGAATATGGTGATAAGACATACCCCAGTTTCTTTTATTAGAATTTGAATATATCAAAAAACAATCCTAATGAGTTTGTGCAAGAAGACTTTAATACTAAGTTCAATAAAAGTTTGACTAGATTTCAAATAATATAAGTCGTAGTGATGATTCTTTCTGATTAAATAATCAGATGCCTTTGATAATAAAACATCTTATTATCTAAGGGAAAAAATCCTAGAAATCTCACGAATGATTTCTCTATAGCTTCCCCTAATTGAAAACAATATTAAAGCGCAAGAAAGCCTCCAAAAAGGGAAGGTGTCAAGTTTATTAATACAGTAAAATCCTCAAGTAAGAAAGGTTCAGACTTGGAAGAGGTGGTTAAAACTTTGGCCGTATTAGTCAAATAAATCTCATATAAGATTTCCAAAGTAGAGAAAGAATTGGTTTCAAATCCTCAAGCTCAACACCAAAGCCACTAAAGATAAAATAGATTTGGGAATCATCCCACAGAAGGATATCACCAATCTGGATGACAAAGGAAAAGGAATTATGGGTTTAGGAAATAAGAAAGCAAGCTTTGAGAGATAATAAAATAGTCCCATATCCATTTGACAATAAGGGTATCAGTAGTAGAAGAAGAACACATCATTGAGTGGTGTGATAAATGTTTGTTACCACATCCCCTTGTGAGAATCTTTTTGATGATGATGTTAATGAGGGGACTGATTTTGATGATGTATGTATGATGGAGTGTCTGGATGATTCACCACAAGGAGCTACTTCCATTTATCTCTTATATGCCAAATCTACAAAAAAATATTTGGATTTTACCAATTAGGTATTTTTGTTTCCTCCTATAGCTAATGCTAATATAGATATGGGTCAATCATTTTAACTTCCTAACCATGATTTTTAATATCTAGGGGCATTAATGATAAACAAATATGATGGAAGAATTCCCTTTGAAGAGGATAGGAAGTTAATGATGAATGCGGTTTTTGCCTAATAAAGATACTATAACCTTCACAATACGCATGAGTTAAAGGGACCTACCCCAAGTTCCAAACCAAATATTTCTCTCTTATAAAATATCCCTAAAGATGCTCCCTAGAAAAGTATGCCCAAAAGGGTCATGTTATCTCTTCAAATCTAAACACTTTTGCTTCTTCTCAAGTAGTAAGGGACAACATCCCATCAGAAAATATTGTCACCCTTGCTCCTAATACAACCCTAGCCAAATATTAAAGATTTAGATCAAACTACAAGTATTATACATGAATATTAATTTATTCTATTTATCATGTGCACATGAATATTACAATGACTATAATATAGCCATAAAAATAACAAACCAGTTTCTACTTAAATAGGAAGTCAAAAAAGAAGTAACCTAGTAAAGAGAATTGGGTATAACAAAAAAATAAAACCCGTAACATTATAATATAATAATCACCCAATAAATCACTAATTAAATATGAATTGCTAACATTCCTCCCCTTAGTGCAAACATGGGGAGAAAGAACATCTCAAGAATTGGAAACAGAATTGTATGCCTCTGCATACTTTTTCATCTACATACTTCTTGGCTTGGATCTTTTTGCACATGACCAATCCACTTCACCAAAATTAATCCCATACCGGATGATCACACTTCCACCAATTCACCTACATACACAAACTTAATAGTTCCCACTTTCACTTCAAATTGAATATTATTTAAACGGTGGTCGATGTTAGAAGTATGATAGTCAAATAATGTCAACAATCGGAGGATCATTCTAGTTCAAATTCCCTCTTATACTACTGTTCTTAGCACCCACAATGCACATGCTCCTCATTTCAATCATAATAGGGGAAGGAAACTATACACCATTTTATCTTGCACAAACCACACAACTGAAAAAGAGATGCCACCATACCAAAATGCGGCCCCATCATTGGTGATGACGATAGGTGCTAATTTCCCTCCATCCTCCATTGCCTCAACCTCTAGTCATGTATTATTCTTGCTAGCTACACCGGATTTTATCATGAAGCACAATTACAACTCGGATGTCAAATTCCATTCGAAAATGCGTCTGTGAGGTAATTTTTTTTTATCTTTACAATTTGACTATTTGACTATAAGCGACTTATGAGTACAAAAATTTGATGACACAAACTATGAATCTTTTATAATTAACACTTGACTCACAGAATTTAAACACTCTATACCTAAAAATACCATTTATCTAGAAAAATAATATTTAACAACTTTCTAACAACTATACCAAGACAATACCAAATGGCTATAAATGGGAAGTAAGTAATTGATAATTACTTTACCAATAAAGAACTTAAATTTATAACATTATTTCAAAAATGAATTGGTTCATTTTTATAGTGTACTATAAAGAAAATACCACACAATTGGACTAAATGAATTTCTAAATCAATTTAATACAAAGAGAATCGACTATAATAAAACATAAAGAAACAACATATACTAAAACTAAAAAATAGAATGTATTGACTCCGTTAATATCATAAAAATAAAATATTAAAACTCAACCTCTTAGATCAAACTACAAGCTGCATGGTTGATGGGATAGGTGACACCTTGATTGTGGAGAAGATCATGGGAATTCAATGAGACCTTCGAATCTATGAAGATACCATGATGTGTGTAATTTTTCATAATTACCTTAATGTCTTTGATGTGAAACGATGGGTAACACATGTTGGATGTCATCGAGAGAGGATATCCAAGGCATAAACCTTATGTCAAGATGAGATATGTATGAAACAAATCCACTTTTATATGGTGAGTTATGTTGAATCTAAACGAGATCTTGGTGCCTCGAGATAAAGATTCATAGAATGTAGGATTTGATCCAACTAATTGTTCTGATGAAAAATGAATGCCAAGAGCTAGAACATCCTGTTGTGTAAATAATCCAATGAAACCAAGTGTCAATGCAATTTCAAAATTGAATCAACAACACCTCTAAGAAACTATTGAGATTTTTAGATATATGATGAGAAATCAGATGCTACAACTGAGCCATGCTCCATGATAAAATATGTAACGAGTAAAATATTTCACGCTTATCTTTAAACGATAAAAATGCAAATGTTAATGTCTAGGAAAATCTCTTAATACGATGCAACTAAAACACTTGATTTCGAAAAATCAAATTCCAACAATGTGACAAGAAGTGAGCATACTTCTATGTAGATAATTCGTAGGTGTGTATGTTACATGTAATAATTATTCTAGAAGGATATTAAACCCAAGATTATAGACATGACACAAGGAAATAAAGAATAATAACATCCCCTGATTAATCTTAAAACTCCATTGTGGCCATAGGATTAATGTTTTCTACGATGCCAAATAAATATTTAGATCAGATCATGAGTATTGTACACAAAATAATAATTTCTTCTATTTAGCATGTGCACAAGACTATTCTGATAGCTCTAATATAGCCATAGAAACAATAAACCAACTTCCTAGTAAATAGGAAGTCAAAACAAGAAGTAACATAGAAAGAGAATCATGTCTAACAAATTAAAACAAACCCATAATAATATAATATAATAATCACGCAATGAAGCACTAATTAAATATGAATTCCTAACAAATATGCAACATGTGACATGCCCCAAAATCAAATTTTGTGTCAAATAAAAATCATTGCCCCAATTGTGGAATTACTTAGAATTCTTGAACATAGAAAGAGGACATTTGAGTATTTTGGATTGAAGGAGGATATAATTGTAAAAGAAAGGAGGTAGGTAATGTGGTGATTTCTCCTACCATACTTGAAATTGAAATAATAGAGGATCGGGGGAGAATATACAGGGAACCCCCGAAGTATATTTAGGTACTTCCTTGGTTGAACACAACTAGATGTGGATCTTTCATTACTACTTTGATTGTCGATGAGAGACTTCTTCATAATTTCATGTTTGATTTAAGAAATTTATGTAATATCATGCCTTTAGAGGTCATGAATGAATTAAACATTAAAATAACAAAAAAATTGGGAAATGTTATGCAATGGATTCAAGAGAAGTACCTATTTTTGGGTATCTCATAGTTCTAGTAGTACAATTCTTCGCCTATCTTGGAAAATATTTTGGGTATGGTTATAGTTGATTTCCTATTAAATGGGGTATATTCTATCAAGAAAATGGAATGTTAGCATGGGAGGAATTGTTCGAGATGGATATGTCCTTCACGCCTCTATACCATTATAAGGGAAATTAGTCAAGTTGCATAGAGAAAAAAATTTTCCATCTTATTTAAGATCCTATAAACACTTCTTATGAGGTATTGTTTGTTTATATGGATTTGGGTAATTTCATACGTTGTGTAGATTTTGAAGATCATTTTATGGATGTTAATGCACACCTTGAAGATATCAATGTCCCCTGGACCATGAATTTTGATGGAGAATGTTCTAATGTTGGAATTGGAGCTGGAGTGGTTCGAATTTTTCAAATTAAGATGTACATGGAAGCATAGGATTAAGTACATCATTTTCAAAGGATATTGAAAATTATTTGTAAAACAAGACATAAAATTATTTAAAACTAATAACCAAAGGATGAGTCAAGAGTATAAGCATACGAGCCTAGGATCTCATAGAAATGTTTGATTCTTTTAATATCCTTTACCATGAAAGAACTCAGAATGCAACAACTAAAAATTTGGCTATTTTGGCATCCCGATTATGAATGAATGAAGTTATATCTCTTTATTACAAATGACTATGAAGTAGAAGTGATAGTCAGACCTTTAGTTCCTGACAACATTCAACATTGGCAGGTTTTTGAGGATGATGCCCAGATTCAGAGGTTCTTAGATTGTAAAGGTGATTTCACCAATCAACTCATTGATCTTGAGCCAATGGTTGTATTATGTGATGGAAAAGAAACCCTCTTTGGAAAATATATAATTCAACTAAAGAAAAATATTATTCCTAGGGGACTTGTCATCCTGGAATCAAATTTTGATAGTACAGACTAAGTTATGAAAAAAACCTATATTTGCACCTATGGATGTTGAATAATGCAACTTGGGAACTCCTCAAAATCCCAAAAAGGTTTGGCTGGGATGTAGCATGAGTAAAGAAGAAAAATAGGCTTATACCAAGATGTTAAATAAATACCAGGATTGCTTGGCATGAGTCGTATTTAGAATTGAAAGCTGAGAAGACCTTTTTCAACTCAGATACCATTGGTGCCTCACTCTAAGCCCTTCATATAGGTTCGACGGCCTATCATCCCCATCCCGCAACTAATATGCATGAATAATTGAAAAATCTAAGAGATGGTGGGATAATACAACCCACTAGATACTCTTCATGGGTACCAACTTAGTTCCAGTCAAAAATAAAAATGGGGACATAAGGATTTGTGTGGATTTCAAGAATCTAAAATTCATCACTTAAATAAAATTATCCACTACCTAATATAGATAACAAGTTACAAAAGGTAACATGATCCGAGTTACTATCTACATTGGATGGATTCTAAGGGTATGTACAAGTTATGGTGAAATAATTAGAATAGTTCAACACTTATTTCACTACCCTTTAGGAACATATGTCTATGTTAGGATAACTTTTGGATTAATTAATGTTGGTGCCACCTTGAAAAGAGCCATAGAAGTGGCCTTTTACGGTTTCATAAATGATTTCATAGTAGTGTATCAGGATGATATAACTATTTTCTCCAAGAAAAGAGATGACCATTTGGGACACCTTGAGAAGGTATTAATCATATGTAGAGAGTATGGGATTTCATTAAATCCTAAGAAATGTCACTTTGGAGTGCAAAAGGAAAAATTATTAGGACATATAGTGTCTCAAGAAGGAGTTATGATAGATCCTGAAAGGGTGGAGGTAATTGATAAATTCCCTATCCCTATGTCTAAAAATGGTATCCAAACCTTTTTTGGGTAGGTAAACTTTGTAAGGAGGTTCATCTCAAAATGTTCTAAGATTATTATTCCCATCACAAGTATGCTAAAAAGGATAAAGTATTTAAAGGAATAAAGGAGGGACTCAAGAATTCCCCAACTTAACCAACTTTCGATCCTAATTATAAGAAAGAGTTTCAAATGTTTTCTTTTTCCTGTGAGAATACAATTTCTTTTATGTTACTACAAAAAGATAAAGAGGGACATGAAAATCCCATTGCATTTTTAGTAAATCTTTATAAGGACCATAGTTTAAATAATCCATCATGGAAAATCAATATTTTCATTAGTAAAGGCCACTAAAATTTTCAGACCCTATATTATAAGCTCCTAAGTTATAGCTTAAGTACCCCCACGATGGTGAAAGAAATTCTCTCTCAAATGGAGATGTCAATTAAAAATATGCCGCTGCGTCAAAATTTAAAAAAGAATATGACATGGAAAATAAAACCACCAAACTGGTTTGAGCATTAGACTTGGTAATTTTGATGGTAGAGAGAAATCTACAGGTGGTTGAGATACACAATGTTGAATAAGATGGGCCACACCCTCATGAAAAGGTGATCACTTCAATGTGGTATAAAGATATAGTATATTATGTTGGCATGGTGTCCTAATAGGTGTTTTCATTGATGAAAAACCACATTAATGAAAAATTAAATGTTATATAATGATTTTATTATGTTGTTCTTGGAGCTAACATGATGGTTTTGATGTTTGTAGAAAGCTTCATAGTGGGATTTAGTGAGGTTTTCTTGCTCTAGGAAGCTATATAGATTCTTAGGAGGTGTAGCTTGTTAGTGTGAGATTATTGGATGCTTTGGAATCATGTTGACATGATTTATAATATATTTTAAGGGTGATTGATGACTTACAATAGTGGCATGGTGCAGGTATAGGTGGTTCACTTTGTTACAGGTGATCATTGGGAGAAGGCATAGTAACTTGGAGGTGTGAAAGAGTGTTTTGGAGCTAGATGAGCTCATGGAAGCATGAAAAATAGGCGTATCATGGAATATGAGGTATGTTTGGGTCATTTACAAAGGTTTCTTGTTCATTTATTGCATTATTTCAGTTGAACCTAGCTTCTACAATGAGGATCTAACATGCAAGCATATGTAAGTATTAGTAACTAGAGAGTTTGAGTTTTGGAATTAATATTATGATTATTGGAGATGTTATAGGGATGATTGATAGTTCTCTTAGAAAAAATTTAGGTTCCCATGATGTGATTTTGCAGGATATGACCGATTTTGTGAGACATGGTCAAGAACAAGTGAAAATCAAGCTCGAAGTTAAACTTATGATGCTCATTGTGAATAATGCGTTTTGCATTAGACCTTGTGTGTTTAGGTATGATCATAAGGAAACTTTATAATTTTTCACAAAAATAATCAAAGTTATTTTATCTTCGAGTTTTTATGAACAAATGTTAAGAATGCAAAGTGATCTAAAACCCTAGTTAAACCTTAGCTAGGAGAAGTTGGCTAAAAGTAAGGTATATTGATCTAGTTTTTATTTCTATTAAAAAAGTGATTATTTTATGTTTTATATGACTCATTATATTTCCATTAATGTATGGTTGAGGTCATGACGATGATTGGCCCCACCTTAAAATATCGAGTCGGGAAAAAGGATTTAGGATAATATGGTCCAAAGGTTGACATGAAAAATTGATGTTTCATGATTTATGGAAGTTTTTATTTATTTCCATGGAGGTTTTAGGACAAGTTCATGTAGGTACATGGTGTTTTGAGGTCCAAACAGGTTGACTGGTCAAAGGGCGTTTTGGGATCTCAAATAGTAGGGTTCAAAAAAATGGCTATAACTTGAGCTACAGGTGGAGTTTTGAGATGATTAAAGATTTTTGGAAATTATATTTATAGATATTTCCAGTAATATATGGATTGAATCATGATAAGGTCATTTGATAGGATTTCCATGTCATTCTTCGAGCAAGAATATTTTTGGCGATTAAGGCAGCAGATATGTTTTGGTACAAGTTTGATGTTGATTAAAGAAAGAGATTGATTTTATGATGCTTCCTGTACATGGAATGTGAAGAGATATTCATTTGAAATCGAATTAATCAATTTATAAGTCTTTACTGTATGTACAAATGATTTTATGAGCTAACCTTTGGAAACAACTATTTTGGCAGGTTGATATGGTGAAGGAAAATATTAATGTGGTTTGAAGTGAAGGATGTTTCATGACTTGTAAATTGATTATAAGTGTTATAAAGGTTATGAAATTTATTTTGAGTGTTCAAATGGAATTTATTTTTTTAATAGATGTGATTTCATTATCAGATGAAGTTTCTAGGGTGCTAAAGGGTGTAGGAAACAATTGTTTTAAGAATTGTAAAGGGAACTGAGCCCAATAAATGAAATAATTTGATTGGTTGATATTAATTTAAACCATGTATGAACATATTATAGTATTTTATTCATATATAAGGGTTTGGTGTCATGAAAAATTATGGTACTAATGTTAGGGCAATTTTAAGATTGTGCCCATGGGGTTTTGAGCCATTTTTGGCACTTGTAATGTGGGGAATACTTGTTGAAATGTTGGTTGATAGGTTATTGCACACATGTTGAATCATTGATCCATGACTGATCGTGAGAGATTACTTTTGGCTGGGAGGAACTACCGAAATAAAAATCAAGACCACCGAAAAGAGTTAAACAATATATGCGATGGACTACCTAGCTATGTGCTAGATCCACGGGAAGTGTGATATTTCCTAGCGGTCAATCCACTATTTAAAACAATTTAATGTGGTAATAAAGTAAATCTTATTGTAGTTAAAATGATTTAGGGTCATTTAAAACACAATAAGAAAGATTTCAAAAACACAATAAGAAAGATCTAATCTAGGTCTCTGCAAGCTAGGTTAAGGCAGTCACTAGGTGAAAAGGTCAAGTTACCGGTGGGGTACTAGGAATGTCTCTCAAGTCTGACGAGGTCTTAAGTAGGTCACGAAGGTGAGTAAGGGTGATGGGAATAGGTAGGTAGGGTTATTATGTTGTGGGCATGTATTAAGTAGAGATGATGCCGAGTTAAGAGTGATCGACGCATCGGTTTGGGAAAACCGTGTTGAGGTTGGGGTACTGAATGTCACAAAATGAGCTTTAGATCTCCTTTATGATTACAAAGGACTAGGCTGAGTATTAATGAGGTATTAAGTTGTTTGGATGGGATTTGGTGAGTTTTAATAGGGATATGATGAAAGTATTAATGGAGGTCGGTGAGTGATAGAGAAAAAGGATGAAAATACAATTGATGAAATGAGTGAACCAGAGGAGTAAAATGTTCTACTTGAATCTTGTTTGGTGATGTCTGTGAGTGAGGAATGAAGGTGTTGATAAGAGGTTGAATGCTATAGAGGATCACCAAATGTTGGGGAGCTCTTGCATGGGCTGCATGTGCTCTCTTTCTTGCCTGATTGGATCAAATATATGTGTTGGGGTGAGTGTTGGATGGTTGTTGGGTGAATGCTGGATGTCTATGTAAGAGAAAATACTTGATCTCCTTCTTTGCATGCGTGTTCTCCTAAAACTTGTTCTCAAAAGATGTGATATCTCTCAGAATCTACCAACCTCAAAATAAGGTTTTTTTGGGGTTAAAGGTAACCGATGGTGGTTCCGGCTTAACCGGCAAGTGGTTAAGGGTAACCGATCTAGTTAGGGTGGGATTTTCTAGGTTTACTAAACTAGGTAGATCCCCTTGATTTTCATGGGATCTCGTGTGTTGGCCCCATGGATTAGGATGGAAGCTTCTTTTAACATGCAGGAATGTGGTTAGAGGGAATGTAGGCATTGATTTTTAGGGTTTGGGTAGGTCTTAGTTAGTTATGGCAACTTACTAAGAATAGGTCTTAGGGTGAGGTGGATATGTGGGCATTATCCCAATTAGGATATTTAAATAATAAATATGGTGAGGATAATGAATTAATTTAATTTAAATAATTAAATTAATATTATAGTGGGGTGAAGGGGGCCATGGTTAGGTGAATGTGATGAAGGTGTTTATTTATGAGGGACCAAAGGGGAGTGTGACCTAATTTTAGTGTCTACATTTTGCCCCTTTTTGTTGCGTAGCTTGTATTGGTAAGTGATGCTGAAAAAATAAGATGTGGTTGCCCCATGTGTGGGTGGAGGTGATCCCCCTCAAACTAGGAACTGATGAGGCAGAAGGCAGAATTGGTGAGTGGTTTGATAAAAGGTAAATGTGATGAAAAGGAAGGTGGGTAAAGGGGAAAAGGAGCAAGGTCTACTTGGGTAATCTAGGTAATGGGTTAGGTCAAAGGTAGTAATAGTCAAATGCACGCACATGTATAAACTACAACACGGTACCAGGTTGAAGAGCAGGAAAACTCTACATTGTCTAAGGTCGATAGGTTTATCCAAACAAGGTTGAGGTGATTCCAGTATCCAAGGTATAGGATATGGTCAGGAAACATGACATAGGTCAGGTGTAGGAACGTTTAGGTGTGTTCGTACACCAAAGGTAGGGTCAAGATAAACGGTCATGACAAAGAGGCAAGGTAAGGTCATTAGGTCAATCAACACAAGGTAACAGTGCCACAAGGTATAGAAAACACATGAGGTCAAAGGTCACTAGCGATGGTCCAAGTCCAAGAATCTAGGTCATAACATGGGTAGGGCCGAGGTATGGGTAAAATAATGAGTCCCCAAATGAGGACGAGGGTAGGTAGTAAATGATGAGGTCAAGTGGTGTGGGTGAATGGTGAGTGGTAAAGATTGGGTGTGGAAAAAAGAGTGATGGGTAGGGTAATAGGGTAAAATTTAGGGCAATGTGCAAGAGAGGGTGACCGATGCCATGGTCAAGGGTAACCGATCATGGTAAGGTAGGGCACAAGACCGATGTCGGTCAAGGGGAAACCATCACGGTCAAGTGGGTAGGTTATAAAAAGAAAAAGTCCATGGTTTTAAAATTCATTTGTGATTTGTGAATTAGAGAAAATGACAAGAGAGAAGAAGAGAAGAAGAAAACAACCGAGGGTGTCAGAAGGTTGAGTTGGAGCCACATAGGTGATGAGTGTTGATTGATTGGTGGGGTCATGAGAGTGGGGCATTGGATTTGATTGGTTGGAGATTCAGAGGACTTTTGGTGATGGTGCAGAGGTAGGAGAGGGCTCAGGAGGACCTGTGCAATGGCTTGAGGTGCCACCACATGATGATGGCAATGGGATGAGGTAAGATCTAAAGCCTATGTGTGTGTTGTTTAGTTAAATGAGAAAGAAATTTGGGGGAGGAAATGGGGGTTGGGTAAAAATTTAAATGTAAAATTGGAAATAAAATGGGTGAAATGGGAAGGGGGAGGGTAGAAGAGAGGTAAAGGAGGGGTAGGAAGGGATGTGGAGGGTTTGGGGGAGGAATGGGTGGGTAGTAGGTGGGAGTGTGGAGAGAAAAGGGGTTTGGGGGATGTGGTGGTCACCGCAATGACATGACAGTGACCGACGGTTCCATGTGCCGATGTGGTGGGTGTGGACCAGTATCGGTCCCAAGAGAGGTGACCGATGCCGGTCGTAGTGAGACCGTGGTTGGTCAAGGGGGTAGATGAGGTCAATCAATGCTGACTGTGCGATCTAGATGAGGATAAACAAGGGAAGTGTAGTGGGTAGGGAGGGGTAGGAAATGGTTAAATTAGATAAGGAAAGGTAGGGATAGATAGGTAAAGTGGTGAGGCCAGGGTTTGGGTGCTGGTAAGTAGGTTAGGTCAAGATGTGGGGTTAGAGGAAAAGGTAAATAGATGAAGGCTTGGGGTATGGGTAGATAGGTTTGGTAGAATTTGGGGTCAAAGGTAATGGTAAAAAGTTGTAGGTATGGGTAAGTTTTTAATAATGTGATCATTTTTTTGGATGCAGGTGAGAGATCAACTACACATGTGGACAAGGGTTCCACCCCTACTCATGATAGTTCATGGCAGTGCAATGACCCCTGAGGAGTTGTGGCATGTGGAGGAGGTGGGCCTGAGTGGGGTCCGACACTACCAGCATGTAGTCCAGAAATTGAGTTTGATGGTCTCTCATCGATAGATGGGATTCATGACCAACACATTCCACCTACCGATGGGTGAGATTACAGTCACCCTGGAGGATGTGTTCAGATCCTTGCGGCTACCCATATTGGGTACACAGGTCTATTTGATCTCCTCCGAGGCCTCAGAGGAGTTGATGCTGATAGTGTTTGGAGAGGGGATGGCCGAGATGACATTCCATAGTGCCAGCTTGAGCTATGGAGAGATGTACCTAGCCCATCCAGGAGGAGACGAGGCTAGTAGTTCTATTGATGGAGGTAGTGTGTTGCTTTGCACTACTAGATGCAGAGGGTGGGTGGTTTCCCCACTCACTGATGGGGGTATTACATGACATGATGATAGATCAGACCCACTTTTCCTGGGGTGCCAACATTCCTAGTGCAACTATACAGAGAGTTGTGGGTGTATATGGGCATCTGCGCAGGTTCAACCTGTGTTGTACCTTTTACTTCACTATTGGGCATATGAGCACATTATTATGTGTGCATCCAAGTGGGTATGCCCCAGGCCGATGCCTTTCCACCAGGCTTTGTACGAGTGGGGTATAGGTGATGGGTGCTTGCTATTGGAGAGTGGAGATCAGACAGGGCTACACATAATGTAGCATACTTCAGGTGACTATTGGAGGGGTTTTCCAGGTGGACATCATTTGGAGGCCATATGTGGGCTTCCCATCATATAGGCATATGCGTGATGAGCTAGATGGGCTTAGTTGGTGAGATGGATAGTGGGGGCCGTCATGTCGGGAGCATGAGATGATCCCAGTTGATCAGAGTTAGGTGGTAGTTTGGGCTACTACAGACATACCTCCACCCTTCCCACAGTACAGAGAGATGACATGGAGAGGCCCTTACCTCTACCACAGCCAAAAGTGCCCCACAGGTAGGAGGAGCAGTAGGTAAGAGACTGGTGGATTGATGATGTGAGGTTATATATAGATAGAAATAGTGGTGGGTGGCTCATTTACGAGCCATACCACCCAGGCCAGGGCAGCCAGATCTAGCCACCATCATGGTGCAGAGGATGCCCTACAAGGGGTAGGTGGTGACCCTTGATTACCCACTGGGTATGGTGTGTAGCACAACTTTGCCAGCTTCTAGAGGAGGTGGCCTGAGTTACATGTACAGTGGCTGGGCCTTCTTCAGCCCAGATGGCCCAGGGTGGGGATGGAGATGGAGAGATGGAGATGATGGTGGGTGGCTTCCCTATGTGCACAGTGATGACAAGGTATAGGCTAGTTGGCCACACAACACACAGCACAGAATTGGGGCTTTATAGCCCGTGATACAGCACAGGGGGTAGAGGGCGATGGCACCACCACAAGCACCGGATAGTGGTCCTAGTTTCACAGTAGGGGTGGGACAGGTCCCGCAGATAGGTACAGGGCCGAGGCCTATGGGGCCACCACAAACCATGCCCATATCTAGGTTATGGGATGCCCTAGGTGAGGCAGATACTACCAGATTAGTCGATGGATGGCCTGGGATAGATTTCTATCCTATGGAGAGTACAGGGCACAACAGCCTCGAGTGAGAGGACTAGATCCCAGACTCACAGTGTAGAGAGCACAGGGGGCCATCGAGCTCCTAGACAGGATCAGGAGAGGCCACCAGCTCATGGAGACTAGCTCTAGGTGATGTGCCAGCAGGGGGTGGTGAGATGATACCAGGCCGCAGACAGGAGCCGAGGAGGAGACTAGAGAGACCGACATGGAGGATGTCCAACAGGGTGAGGCCTGATGCCCAGCCCTGTATTTTTGATGTATTGTAGTCATTTTTTTTTGATATATACCGCCTATGTGCCAAAGATAGTGAGGATGTATGAGAGTTTTTATATATTTTGAGCATATACCGCCTGTGTGTCAAGAGATTTTGTATTGTTTTATTATTTTATTGTATATGAGACCAGCCTGCATGCCGATGACATTTTGTATTGAGTATCAGCTATGCATGCCAAAGATTTTGAGATATGGACATGATTGGATATCCATGTATATTGTATTGAGACACACATATTTGTTTATATGATGAGATGGATGAGATTCTTGATTTGTTGGTGTTTTATGAGAATTTTAATTTTTTGTTGTGATATGGATGGAAACTAGGTGAATGAGGCATGATGGAGTCAGGTTGGTTTAGGCATGGATCGAGTTGGTTTAGGCATGGGAGTCAAAGTTGGTTTAGGCATGGATCGAAGTGGTTTAGGCATGGATTGAGTTAGGTTGCATGGATCGAGTCAGTGGTTTAGGCATGGATCGAGTTAGGTTAGGCATGGATCGAGTCAGTTGGTTAGGCATGGATTGAGTTAGGTCATGGTTTCTAGGCATGGATTGGTTTAGGCATGGATGGAGTCAAAGTGTTAGGCATGGATTGAGGTTAAATTGGTTGAAGTGATTCATTAATTTGTGCAATGAATGGTGATATGGGTCATGTTTATAATACATGCATGATGATGGTAGAGAAATGGTAGTTGTAATAAATGTATGTTGTGATGATGATAAAAATGTTAAGCAACTTGTTGTTTGTTTGGTTTAATTTCCAATTCTGTGATATAAAAAGGAAACTACGTAGGGGAAAAATGTGATTTAGAAGATGAAAGATGAATTGGTTAGGGTAGAGAGTGGCCGAGCTAACCTCCAAGGGCCCCATGCCCTCGAGTGAGTTGCCTACATAGTCCCCAGTGAAAAGGGACCTCAAGCCGATGTAGTTCTCCCATAAGCTAGGGAAGAATATGAGGAGGTATGAAAATGAGTTGGTAGGTTTTAGGCATGATTTGGGTTTAGGTCTGTTAGGTGTGGGTGGGTTATAGGAAAATTGGTATAGGTGATGTCGATTGTGGTAAAAGAAGAAGATTACCCAAAGGTAAGCGTCGAGGACCAAGTCCTGTATAAGGTAATCAAAATGTAATAAAAAAGGTTAAAAGATAAGAGGGGGCAAGAAAGCCACCTGATTGGTTAGGATCATACCGAGTAGGTCATACCTTGGAGGAGGTGATGAACGTAAGACCCTAAAGACATTACATGATTGATTGTTCTAAGGGTGAAAAGTAGTCACATGATCACCAAATGTCATGGTTCCAAGAGGTCCCTTGAGGCAGTAGGAAATGGGAGTGGAATGGTGAGAGGGGTGAAAGGTGGTTAATTTTATATGATATGAGGTAGCATGCTCTTTGGGCAAGAGATCCAAGGTCACAATGGGCAAGTCCATGACTAAAAGTCTTTTATTTTGACTTGTATTTGAGATAGACTGATCGATGTGGAAGTCTATATGGGATGAGGAAATTAACTCCTTGAGGTCTTCGTGAAGTTGATCGATGTGGGAAGCTTCAAATTCTCTTGTTTTTTTTTTTGAAAGAGCTTTACATAGTTGTCCTTCGAGGGTAGTCTATTTATAAGCAGTTGATTTCGAGAGGAAGATGTCCTTTGAGGGAGTCATATTTTTATTAGAAGTTTGACTCAAGGAGTTGGGTCCCATGTGAGGGCTTTTGAAGTCATGGACAAGACCAAGGTGAAGAATAGGATTCTTGTTCAAAAAGTAGGGTGAAATGACCATGGGATCTCATCTAAAGGTAGATGAAAAGTATCCATGAGAATCATGCTATGTGCAAGCACCATGGTACACATATTCAAGAGAAGATAACAAGTGATGATGGTACTCACATGATTCTTGTTTAATCATTGGTGAGGTGTAAGAAGTGGATAGCGCTCAAGGGATGAGCATGGAAAGAGGAAAAAGTGATGTAGGACTAAAAGTCAACAATAGAATGGTCAAAGATGCAAGGCATTAAGGGGCTCAGGTTTGGGTTTACCATCGAGTGAAGATAAATGATAAGCACCTGATCCATAAGTATGGGTCATGATGTATGGTCCAAGCCAATTAGGAGAAAATTTTCCCCATTTAATTTTTTTTGCTTTGGTTACATGTTGATTTTCTTTCAGGACAAGGTCACCGACTTGGAAGGTTCATTCATGGACACATTTTTTGTAGGCACGTTTGATACATGTTTTTGGTAAACTTGAAGGTGGTCAAGAGTGTTAAGATGACATTCATCTAATAACTCAAGTTGTGCTAAATGGTCTTGATGAAAGTCATCATCATTGAGCATGTCATGGAGAGAAATGTGGAGTGAGGGAATCTAGACTTCGAGAGGTAAAACAACCTCTATACCGTAGACTAGAGAAAATGGTGTGGCAGCAAAGTGGAAGTGTGGATACTAGTGTGGTATGCCCATAGGGAAAAAGGAATGTGTGTATGCCAATCCTTCCCAGTATCATTAACCACTTTCATGAGAATTTTGTTTAAGGTTTTGTTAGTGGATTCGGCTTGGCCATTGGTCTATGGGTAATAAGGTGATGAGAAACTTAGCTGAATGCCAAGGCATCACAAATTTTTTGCAATGTTTTGTTTTTGAATTGTTTTCCATTATCAGTGATGAGGTGATGAGGAACACCAAAGTGACAAATGATGTGATGATTGATGAACTCACATATTTTCTTAGCTTTCATGGAGATGAGTGGTATGGCTTCAACCCATTTTGTGTAGTATTCGGTAGTGGTGATGATCCATTGATGTCATTGGGAAGAATGGGGTTGATCTCTCCGACAAGATCCAAACCCCATTGAGAGAAGGGCCAAAGGTCACGGGTGACCTGTAAGGCATGACTTGGGTATATGATGAAGGTTGGCATGTTGTTGGAATTTTACACAATGTTTGACGTAGTCACAACAATCATGGTTAAGGGTCACCAAGAATAGCCTAGGTGAAGAATATGCTTAGCAACAACAAGGCCACTAAAGTGACCTCCACATATGCCATCATGAACTTCCTTAATGGTATAAGGAATTTCAGAACTCGTGAGGCATCGTAAGAGAATACCATCAAAGCCACACTTATAGAGAGGCCCCCATGATGATGTAATGAGAGACCTTTTTAAGGAAGGCGCATTGTCCATTATGGGTGAGATCAGGAGGTAAGATGGAGAGAGAAAGATAGTCAGAGTATTGTTTATACCAAAGGTCACTCGGGTCAGGGGTATGGTTCGATGGAGTAAATTTCATGAGGTAAATAAGAAGGTGATTGGAGTCATTATATGGTGACAAAGATTTTAGAATCAGTGGGTGAAGTAGGTATTTGAGAAGCCAAGCAAGCCATGGTATCTACAAATTTGTTGGTTGAACGGGGGATGGTTTGAAGGGTGTAATGGTCAAAGGTGGTCAAAAGTATGTCTACATGATGTTTATACTTTTGAAGTATCTCATTATGACATTGGTATATACCATTGACTTGGTTTATGACCAATTGAGAATCACCAAAGATGTTGATTGATTTGACATCTAGGCATAGGTGGCTTGGAGACCTAATATGAGTGCTTCGTATTTAGAAATATTGTTTGTACAATCAAAATCTAGTTTGAAAGACAAAGGCATGGGTTCACCATCAAGTGGAATGAGGATAACACCAGCCCCACCCCCATGCGTGACACTTGGAACCATCGAAGAAGAGTGTCATTTGGTAAGTGGGTTCATCCAAGGAAAGGGTAGCAATTGACTCATCTGGAAAGTCAAAATTAGAGGGTTGATCCCTGAAATAGGTGCATCAGCCAATTGGTCAGTGATAGCTTGGCCCTTGATGGAATTTTGATGAATGAATTTGAGGTCGAGGTCAGCTAAAAGCATAAGCCATCATGTGGCATGCTGATTTTGATAAGGTTTGGCATACATGAAGTGTAAGGGGTCAGTGTTGGTCACAACATAGGTTTTGTGGTTGAGTAGGTAATGGCAGAGTTTTGTGGCAATGAAAACTAAGGCTAAACAAAGTTTTTTTGGGATGGGTGTATCGGGTTTCATAGTCCAAAAGAGTATGGCTTATGTAATAAACCACTGCCTCTCCCGTGTTGTTCATCATGATGAGTGAGCATGGCTCCCAAGGAGTGATCGGTAGCTGAGATGTATAGGTAGAAAGGTTGATCATCTTTAGGTGGAATGAGTATGGGTGGTTGGAGAAGGTATTGTTTTAAGGCCTCAAAAGCTTTGTGGTAGTCATCATCCCATTTAAAGGAGACATCCTTCTTGAGAAGATGATGAAATGGTTGACACCGATAGATAATTGTGAAATGAAATGGTGAATAGACTGCAACTTACCTTGCAGGCTATGGAGTTGTCTAAGGTTAGTGGGTGGAGGCATTTCCAAGAATGGCCTTGACTTTAGTAGGTCAACTTCTATACCATGTAGGGAAATGATAAATCCTAGGAGCTTTCCTGAGAGGACCGCAAAGACACACTTCTTTGGCTGAAGGTGAACACAATATTTAATGAGGTGGTCAAAAATGGTTTTGAGGATGGCAAGGTGCTTGAGAGTGGCATTTAGATTTGGCCAGAGAGATCATCCACATAATCTTCCAATATATGATGCATGATGTCATGGAAGATATAAGTCATAGCCCACTGATATGTGGCACCAAGCATTTTTAAGGCCAAAAGGCATGACTCGATAGTAGAAGGTCCCCAAGGGGTGATGAATGTGGTTTTATGTTGATCCTCTGGGGCAAGTAAGATTTGGTTATAACCCGAGAAGCCATCCATGAGTGATAACATCTCGTGACCAGTGGTAAGGTCAACCAGTTGGATCAATACCGGTAGAGGGAAGTCATCTTTTGGGCAAGCTAGGTTGAGGTCATGGAAATCCATGCAAATGTGGAGTCCCCTATCACCTTAGTGACAGGACAATGTTAGAATCCAACGAGGATAATCAATGGGTAATATGAAGGAAATGGAAAGAAGACACTGAAGTTCTTCTTTGATGAGAAGGGAAATGCGAGGGTGCATTTTCCTCATTTTTTGTTTGATGGGTTTGGCATCAGGAATGGTTATGATATTGTGGACCACTATGGTGGGGTCAATACCAGGCATGTCTATGTAAGACCAAGTGAAAGCATGGTTATGATCTTTGAGAAAAGAAGTGATGGCTTCTTTTCAACAACATCTAAAGATTGACCGATCTTTAGGATGTGTGGGTCATCCTGAGTATGAATGTTGATCTCGATAGTGATTCATTCAACATGGTTTGTGTCTCAGAGGGTAATGACCGATGAATATATGAGTCTTCTGCACCAAGGTAGGTGAGTATAGATTCATCATCCTGACATTGAATGATGTTAATGGAAGGTGTATCATCATCGATCATTTTAAGATACAGGAAGGGAAGAGAGGAAGGGGCCTCGCCTCATGTTGATAAGTCAAAGGCCCCAAGGAAATGGTGTTTATGAAAAAAAAAAAGTTAGGAGGGATAGATTTAGATCCATCGACTCACGGTGAAGGTGGGTGATGAAGGAAGGAGAGGGTGAAGAGGGGAGAAGGGCTGATGTCTCGATGAGTTCAATGTGGGCTTGCTTGGTAGGTGGTTCAAAAAAGCCGATACCACTATGGTCATTATGTTTTGTGGGTAGTACATGGAATAAATAGTATGGTGGCCTTTGCTCATAAAATCCAAAACAAAACCCTTCCACGCACATCATCAGCAAGAAGGTGTGGGTGAAATGGTGATTGGTGAGAGACTGGAAGTCAACAGAAAATGGGTGGGTTTGTGATGGTGGTTGGGTGTGTAAGTGGTAGTATCAAGTCCCCATAGGTGAGACTGGTATGAAGATGAGGAGGACCATAAAGAGAGTGCATTCTCCTATGTGGTGATCATAATGAGGGTGTTGGTGAAGACTTCCATACTCTTGTGGAGTAAGGAATGTGTTAACACTATATAGGTGATACTCCCCAGAGTGAGGCATTGAAAAATGCCTTCCAAGGGATCAGTGGTTGGTATGTGGGTAGCTAGAATAGATGATGTGTCGAGGTTGATGCGGAGGTGGAGCTAATGGATTGGGAGGCTGATGGGTTGGCCGTGGAGGTTATGGCAGTGGTAGGAATGGAGGAGGCATGTGTGGTTGAGGTAGTGATCTGTACTGGTAAGTGGAGGTGTAGGTGAAGTGGTAGTGGTCATGGAGGTAGATGCCTTAATGGGTATGAGCATGTCATTGGGTCAGTAAAGCATGTTGCATGTTTTAAAAGGTGATGGATCAGCTAGAATAGTATAGGTGTGTCCTTCATGCTCAAACTTTACACAATGATGCAAAGTGGAAGGAACACAACCCATGACATGAATCCAGGGTCTACCAAGCAACAAGTTATATTGAAATTCCCCTCCAAGATGTAAAATAACTCTGAATAGTGTGCGGGGCCCAATGCAAATGTGGAGGATGATGGTGCCTAGTGTAGAGGTGATAAAGCATCATGAATGAACGCAACATGACAAGATGTTTATGCATGTAATTGTTAGGTATGCACATTTGAGTGAATGCATGGGATGAAATGATATTAATGCTAGCACCCCCATCGATCATTACACGTCGTACATGTATATCATCGATGTGGAGAGATGAAGAGAGTCTGGGTCTGGGTCATCCATTTGGTGTGTGTGATCTCTTCCTCTGAGAAGCTAAGGGAGGCTATTTGGTGAGTAGGGTGAGGTGTGGATAAAGGTGGAAATTTGGTGAGAGAGGCTACATGATGGGGTGTGATAATGGAGGCTACGGGTGTAGGGTCATTGGGTAAAACCTCAATAGATTGAAGAACCTCCATGAGAGCTTGACGATGGGATTTCGAGGTTTGGATGAGGTCATATAGGACATTTTGAGGGGAGATTGGTGTAATTGTTTGAGCATGGTGTGATGTGTGACCCCATTAGAAATAGGGTATGTGGGGCCATGGATAGTAATTTTAGGTGTGGGTGTAGATGGTATGTTGGGTATAGGATTGGTTGGTGAGTCAGTTGCCTTTTCCTTGCCTTTGTCTCTCTGAGCATGAGTAGTGACATGTGATCATGTTGATCTGAGGGGAGTTGGCAAATGGAGAAGGTGTAGGATGAGTGGTATATAACATGATGGGAAAAAACCTACCGGGGAGAAAAGCCTTGTGAAGTGAGCTGGGTGCAATGACATTTAGGTAATGGTGTGGCAAGTTCTCTTGATGTGAACCATGTTAATTTCAAATCTTGGGGGTGGTTCTAGGAGTCATGTGGGGGTGGAGGTCATGGTTGTTGAGTAGGCAGTGAGGGAAGGACTATGGGAATGGGTGTTGGTGAAATGAGGTCCTCATCAAGAAGGTCATCATCATCAAAGTTGGCTTTCAGGAGGACACAATGGATAAGGATGGTTTTCAAAGCCTTATAGTTCTCCACATCGTGCCCTAGCACACATGATGGTAGGCACAAATTTTAGTGTCATCAAACCCTTTTGGCTTGGGTTTGAGGGGGTCATAAGGTCTGAGAGGGGTAATGTGATGACAAAAGTCTCAAGGAGGTTGGTTAAGATTTTGGCATAGGACCCTGCTAGTGGGTCACAATGGGAAGTGAAAGTGGGTTTGGGGGGAAAGTGTGGCTGATTGTTGAGGAATGGTCCTTGAGGAGGGGGAGTGGGTCGAGCTATGGTTTTGGGTGCTGGAGTGGTCTTGGGTGTTGGTCATGTTTTCTTGGGTAGGGGTATGGTAGATGAATGGGTAGGAGGGTGTATGGTTGTTTTGACTACCTTATTGGAGGGTAGCAGATTTTTGTCTTTGGGTTGCACCTTCTTGGGTAAAGGTGATATGGGTGTATGAGATCTAGAGGGAAAAGTCAGATGGGGGAAGAGGGTGAGTTACCCATGGGGATAATGGAGGTGTTGTGAAGGTAGATGATGTGGGTCGTGTAGGGGTGTGAGGGACAGAGACTGAAGTGTAGTGGGTAGTGAAGAAGTTGTTGAGGGTATTGGAGGTATGGGTGGTAAAGATGTTGCAGTGTGGGTGTAAGTCATGTCGGGCAGTGCCTGGGTATGTTAGAGGTTTGTGAGGAAGGAATGGGCTATTGTTTTTGGTTTATTGATGGGTGGAGGTTTCTTAACCTGTGTTGGGAGGTTGAGGTCCTAAGACAGATGGAAAGGGTGAAGGTGATGTAGGTATGATGGCGCAGCAACTGGGGTATGAGTTCTATGGGCTTGGTTTTTTATTTGGGGTGCCCGAGTAGGTTTGGTGTTGACTTTGGAGGATGTAGCTAAATCTAGTTTGATAGGTGGATGAGTAAGGTGGTGGTGGTGGGGTGACCCCTAAGGTAGTGATAGGTTTAGTGAGAGGAAGATGATGTAGGTGTGGGTTTGGATTTAGATGTATGTTGGGTTATGGGTGAGGGTGTATGTTGAGCGTGAGTGATGATAGGTGTCATGGAAGAAGTTGTGATAGAGGTGGTTCATGTTTGGTTTGATTGGTCAAAATATTTTGGGTAGATAGTGGAAGTATCAGCAAGTGACATTCCGCATTGTGTGTTGAGACAGAAGTAGAAGACACCCCACAAAGTAAGGCTCTCATCCACATAATCTAAGTGATCATAAAATGTGAGAATGGACACGTCTCGTAGGTGAGGTTGATGAGGACCTAATGGAAATTCCATAAAATGTGTCTTAGAGATGGGGAATTTGCTAGCTTCGGCTTCCGTGGGTAAGAGAGCCAAAAGTAGGTCTCACAGGATCTTGGGTAGCTGATGGAGAATGGTCACCTAGAGGAAAAGGTATCTCGGATCTCTAGGTGGAGGAGAAAATGGGATCCTCGATAGGTGGAGGAGAAAATGGGTGCTCCTCTGTAGGTGGAGGAGATGATGGGTGCTCCTCTATGGGTGGAGGAGATAAACAAGTATCCTCCATGGACTGAAGAAGTACTGTGGGTGATGGTTCTAGGTGGAGAAGCCAAAGGTGAAATAGTCTCGATATTTGGAGGGCTCCTCCACGGGTGATGAAGGAGGTGAAAGGTGTTCCTCTATGGGTGGAGGAATAGGTGAGGTGGGTTCAAGTGTAGGAAGGAGGACTTTTGGGCTAGAATTTCCTCTATGGAAGGAATATGAGGTAATTGGGAAGCAATGGGTGCATCACTAAAAATAGCGTGGACCTCATGGGTATGGCTATCATGAGTTGAGGTCTCACCGGTTTGATCAGATGAAGGGGCATGATTGGGAAAGGGTTTCTTGAAGATGTGTAGGTTTTGATTGGTAGGTGTGTTAGGATTATCCATGGTTAACTCACCTTTCTCGAGCATTTCTTGGACAATGTTTTTGAAAGTGATGCAATTTCCATCACTATGACCCTTTACTCGATGATAGTTACAAAAGTCATGTTCTTTATACCATGTGGGGCATGGGGTGAGAAGGGTCAAAACCAAGTGTGTGGTTTTATAGGTGGAAGGGTGATGGCCCCAACTTTGATGAGATTTTCTAAGATAGAAGAATAAGGCTCCCCAATTGGGGTGTATTTCCATTGTTCTCATCTGAATTGAAAAGTCTAAATGGGTGAGAGATTAGATGAGGGGCTAGCCTGATTTGATGGATGAGATGGGCTGGATTTGAGTACCACCGCATTAGTGGTTCCCTTAGCTTTTGAATAATTTTTTTCATGTGGTTTGGAAGAAGAAGAGGTATCATTCGACTTGAATGCCAAATTCTTATTACGTAATTGGATTTTCTTCTCTTCGATGGCCCAAATCTCTAGCTTTTGTGCCATGGTGAATGCTTCATCAAAGGTTTGGAAAGTTTGACCTACAAGGTTGGTGAGATATGTCTAAAGACAAGCCCATGTGAAGAGCTCGATGAGTTTTGTTTGTGGTAGTTGGAATGTGAGTTGATTGATCAGGCTACGCCAACGAGCAACAAAATCTATGATAGATTCATCATCATACTGACGCGTGGAGTATAGGTCAGTCATGGTAACCTTCTTAATGATATTGATGGAGAAGTGATCCAAGAAGGCTTGGGCTACCTGATTAAATGAAAATATAGAGTGTCTAGGTAACCCACTATACCAATCTAACGCAGGTCCAATTAGAGACATGGGAAAGGTCCTCAAGAGCAAAGCATCATCATGGGTGATTAGGTAGCACCCATGTTTGAAAGACCACAAATGTTGTTATGGGTCTTCCTTTGCTATTGAAATGGTTGAATTTAGGCATTTCCCAATGCATGGGATATGGATGGATAGGAATGGATGGGTGGATAGGCTCATTACAAATCTCATCATAGGTGAGAGTGTTTGAGAGCCAAAAACCGATGCCTCCAATGTCTTACATCTTGTCCATCATTAATTTTATTAGGTCATTGGTAGGTGTGATGATGGGTGCCTCCCGTAGTGTAAGAGGGTTGGTGTTGGGCATATACGAAGGGTGACATTCTAGTAAATGGTGCTGTCCATATAGGTAGATTGAGAAAGAGGGAGTGAGATAGGGGGTATGTACCTAGAATGAATAACAGATGAAACAGAGGCTAGCTGATAGTATGTATATGGAGGTGGAAGGGTCATGGTAACCCTAGTGGAAATGGGGGCTAAAGATTGTGGAATAGAAAAGGACAATGTTTTGAAAAGGGGTAGGGGTCACCAACACTGGAGGTGGTGTAGTAGCTATGGGTATATGTGAGACAATAGGGGGGGATGAGGTGGTGTTTTGGATGGTGGCAAAGGTATAGTGGATGTGGTATGGTGCAAAGATGTATGTAGCAGACATGGCACATCATAGTGGGTATAGGGCCTACTATGAAAATGACTAGGGGTAAGGTAGAGGTGGGAAAGTAGAGCTAGATGGGGCTGACACAGAAGTGGGAATGAGAGTCGGGGGATAGATATGGGCATGTCATATATCAACTGACCCGAGGCATCTCGAGTGGATGAGTGGGAAAGATAAAACTGCAAGGTAGGGTTTTGGTCAAGGAGTCGTGTGAACTCCTCATCTCCAGTAGATAGTGATAGGTTGGATAGGTTCCATGGTGGGTGATAAAATGGAAGGTGGTGAAGGGCTAGGTGGGAGTGGTTGACAACTGGCATGGAATACGAGGGTTTTTACTTTTCGCACGTCAGCATTTGTGAACAGTACTAATGGGTAAGACTACTTTCTATAAAATGACACAGTAAAAATACAAATAATAGGATAGGAAATATGGTGGTGGGTGAATTGGGGCTAAAATGGCAGCTGGAAAATGACATAGGATAACCGATGTCAAGTTAGGTAAACCGACGCCACTGGTCACAAGGTAACCACTCACATGGCCACATGTGGGAAATGGACAATTGGTCAAAAACAAGGTATAAGGCCAAATTTTCCAGGTATGCCAAATACTGATGAGATTTACAAGGTCAATGGGAATGATAATAGTGACAGGGACTCTAAATAGTCAAAGAAGGTGAATAGGTGTCCTTTTGGGTAGGTTAACCAAAAGGACAAGGAACCGAACACCAGTTGGGTATAACCGATGATGGTCAGAGGGTAACCGATGATGGTCACGGACCGACACCGTCACTATGAAATTGAAACAATGATGAAAGAAAAGTGGTTGTGAATTAAAATTTGATGTGGAATCAAACCCAAAATTCTGAGAATGATGAGAATATGGTCCAGCACACTCAGATGAAGCTGGAATACACCAACTATGATGAGGAGCGTGTAAGGAGAAAAAGGAAAAATGAAGAGTGTGACCTCTCACCTCAAAATGCAAGCCAAGCAGAAACACTAAGAAAAATATGATCCTAAGAGTTCTTTTCTATTATGTTTGTTTAGCTTATGCTATTTAAGGACTCGACTCATGAACTGTAGAATAGAGTTTTTTGGTGAGGATGGCTTCCTACAAAGAAGGA
The DNA here is from genome assembly GCA_018340775.1 of Taxus wallichiana var. yunnanensis. Taxonomy (NCBI): domain Eukaryota; kingdom Viridiplantae; phylum Streptophyta; class Pinopsida; order Cupressales; family Taxaceae; genus Taxus; species Taxus wallichiana. The sequence continues at coordinate 994,119,248 of CM031240.1, forward strand.
GATCTAAAAGGTGAGGTTTCAGGTATGTTATGGAGGGGTGGGCCTTGCTCTAAAGTATGACTGACAAGCAAGAGTCGAGGGGAGTACCTACCAATCCTGAAATCAGTGTGATCACCGATAGAATTCCCAAGAAAGATGTTGTTTAAGAATATGTATTTTTTTGAATTTGTGCAATTTGGTAAGACTCGAGAGAGAGAGAGAGAGAGATGTGCTTTTATGATTCGTTTGTCAACCATCACCGGGAATGACTTCAGTTTATAGGTTGCCCTCAATTAATGTGAGCTAATGCAAAATTAGAATGAAATGCAATGATTTTTAAGCCCAAATCAAAATATGGAATTTGATGACAAAAGATGAAGAGGGAGAGGGATGCTCTTTCACTAAAATGTAGAAAACAAGAAGAAATGGTTCTTTTTAAGCACACCAAAAGAAAGGTTTCTTTTAGAGAAAATAGAAAGAAAAAGAAGGTTACCAAGGAAGAAAATTAATGTGTATGATTTTTGAAGGGAAACAAACACACAAATTTTCCTAAGAATGAATAAAATGCAAGGAACCCCGAATGGGTCCCACCGGTGTGCCAAAATGTTTCACCTGATTCTTAGAATTTTCTTGAAAATGACGAAATAGATAGGTAATGGCGTAGGAGGAATACATTGAAATGTTGGTCGATAGTTGTTGCACGCGTGTTGACTCTCGATCCACAACTGATCATGAGAGCTTCCTTTTGGCTGGGAGGAACTACCGAAATAAAAGAAGAAGAAAAAAAGCTAATCATGACATGGAGAGGCATGCACTGAGGCGATCCCACACCTTGACACTTGGGGCAGATCTGAGGTTGCAGAGGAGTTTGTTGGAGAGAGATGCCTATATATGCGCACCCTTAAGAAAAAAAAAAGAGAGAAAGAGGAAGGAAGCAGAGCTCTCAGAATTACTACGAGAACTATGGGATAAAAGGGGTAGATGATTATAGGAAGGATGTAATAAGGGAATGGGGAATGTAAATTTTGTTTCGAAAGTCTTCATGTATGGATCCAGATATGGTGCATGACTATGGTCTCCCCTTCTGTGATATTCTATAGTAATGCTATGAATGAATATGATAAGGTTACCATGATAATTGTATTAAGATCTTCTCTCTGTATTATCTGCATATTTCTATTATTTTTTCTTGTATAATCATGAACCTTATTTGAATGTTAAGTCTATTTGTGGATTTACAACTTCCTAGTTCTATTAATTTTGTTAAGCACTTTTACTTTTGATATGACTGAAAGGGTATAGAAGCCATTTTGAGCTCTATAGCTTTTTCATGTCCTTTAAATCACTAATTCAAGATCATGAATGATGCCTTCCACTAAACTCACATAAAAGAGAGACTCGGCTCTCCCTCTCGTGCCTCGGGTGAGCGCCCAGTGCCCATTGGGTGATAGGCCGGCATGCGCATGAGGTTCCCTTGTTCTTGGTGGGTGCAAAAATGACTACATCTTGGTTCCATTTCCAGGACCTCTTTTCAAAGTTGTAGTGGAACATGGCATACATCATCATGGTGCAAAAAAAAGTGATGACAGAGTGCTTAACACTTGAAGGTGTTGAAAATTGGTTTAAAAGCATGGAGGATGAGTTTTCTCAGAGATTCAGTACTGGACCTGAGTTTGATACGTGAAGATGGGTGGAAGACACTCTATCATGAGTTGTATGAAACCTTCTTCTTGTATTTCCCAGTAGAGTTATTTGAGTGGCTCTCGGCATATGCATCTAGGTCGGGGTGGTATTATAAATCACACCCTTGGACCCAAGAAACATACCAGAACTTACAAGATGCTGATCTAACGTGGACCCATGCTATAGATCATTGGTGGAAGGGAGTATTGGCTAGCTACACTCTGGAATATGCAATTTCCACGTATTCTTGTCCGGAAGTTGTTGAGTTTGAATTTTTTTGGGAGCCCAGAGGATCATTTTTGTGGGCTATCCCCTGGAAATCAAAATCTTGATGGTAACCATGAGTTTAGAGGCATTCCCAATGGCCGGCTAAACCACTCTGAGTGCTTGGTGAGGAAGCCAAGGTTGGGGAAAGATGGCTGATATAATGACTGAAAAGGAAAGGGAGGAGAGACAAGCTCAAGTATGGTGAAGCACGTGAGAGGGAGATTGCGAGATGGTGTGAGGTTGCATTTATGATGGATCCATGGAGGTAGACATTTTTGGGAGAAGAGGTTCACATGGAGGATGTGGAGCCTGAACAGTCTGTGCTACCCCATCTTGGCAAAGTGGAAGAGAGAACCCCTCGGCTTCTGATGAGAGCCCATCACGTGGAGAAAGAAGAGTCATTGGTGCATGCATCTGACCCCACCTAGTGACCAAACCTTGGTGCTTGGTTTGTTCGAATGAGGGAAAAGTATAGTTGATCCATTTGATATCAGTGGAAGCAACCGATCGGTGCCCAAAAGATACAACTTCTCATTTGGGACTTCTATGGCTTCACACACTATTCCAGTATTTGGTGGAATGTTTGGACAAGGCATATATATAGGTGGTTTTGGGAGCGTCGTCAGGAAGTGGTGGAGGAAATATGACTGGGAGTGGCACTAGTTCACAAACTATTGGCGGTGTGTAATTTAGTGGGATGATGGGAATGTTTGGCATGACAAACACAGGCCCTGTACCTAACACAAGAGGATCTGGAGGTGGAAGTGGTGGAGCTGGTGGCTCAGGATCTAGTGGGTCTGGTGGAGGAGGAAACACAGAGGAAATCGAGGGACTGGGTCAGGAGGACAAGGGCCTCAACCACCTCCTCAAGTATTTTTTGAGATGTCTCTACACTTACCAGATTACAGTGGGATAGAAGATGCCATGAGAGCATGTGCATAAGTGTGAGCTGCTATGGCGCGCGAAGGGGATCACGACCCAGGATCGAAAGGCTAGTCAATTTGCAACAACCTTGCAAGGATGCATGCATAGTTGGTATAGAAAGTATGACCCTCATCAGACTGTTGTGGATTATACCACGCTGAAAAATGTGTTCTTGGTAGAATTCCACATACCTGAGTTTGAACAGAAGAGCATCATCTCTCTCAAGGAAATCCAAGCAGGGAATGGCAGAGAGAGCATGTGGGAATATGATGTGCTTTAAAACTCTATTGTCTAAACTATCTTATGATATCCACCCTTCACAACATGCTCAAGTGTTTTTTCGAGGGTTGATCACACCCTTTAGGAGGGCTTTGTCTCATAAAACATTCATGGACCCACGTGAAGCGTTGGAAGCTGCTACTTTGCATGGCTGAGGTAGTTGGTAGTGTTGACACTGGTGTTAGCCCATTTTTGGAGGCTCAGATCATCGCTGCCATGGCTAAGCAGTTGGAGAAATTATCTGCCAACATAGTTCCAGAGACTCGTGGTGGGATGTGGTGCACAGATTGTGATGTAGAAGGGCACACAAAGGATAATGGTGGGATATGTACTCGGAAGGTGGTACACGCCGAGTGGTAAATTGCGAGATATGTCACAGGGATCATGATGCAAGTAGGTGCCCCCTTTTATAGTGCGTGATCCACAAAAATGTATCTTGTTATTGCAAGATATGTACCTCAACCACACATGACACCAAGGATTGTAGATTGATTGACCAGATTCATGAGGCAATTGATCTTGGTGTGTGCCAGATTGGCATTGCAGTAGTTCCAAGGGAGATGAGCGTTGGTATGAAGAACATGGAGATGGAGGTGCATGGGAGGGGATTTCATGGAGGATTTCATGGCCGTGGTAACCATGGGGGAAGAAGTGAGTTCCGCATGGAACATGCTTTAATTGTGGAGCCACAGACCATTATAAGCGTGAATGTCTAGATCTTCTACAATGCTCCTGGTGTGGAAAAAAACATAAGTATGAAGAGTGCCCAGAGTTATATGAACATATGAGTCAAAGCAACTTGGAAGGATAAGGGTGCTGCCATGGTGAGTATTAAGAAGGCTGACATGCAATGGCTCCCCCCATGAGTAATATGTGAATCAAGAACTAGAGCTTATTATGGTAACAACAAGGGTGGAGTCCGCGCGTGCAAGGGAAGCCTAAGCAGAGACCTCTGGTTTCAAGGGAAGAAGTAGTACATGGGAAGTATCCAAACCCGGCTCACTAGAAAGAAGTCTACCAGGAAACCATGGACGTAATTCAAAGCTTACAAGGGGAGATCCAATGCTTAAAAGAGAAAACTAGAAAAGATGAGCAAAGAAGACCAGTAGAAGCACCAAAGGATGACTTGGATGAGGTTAAGGAGGTGTGTAAACTGCTGAGGCAAGAGAATGTTATTCCCCTGCTAGGAGCATGGTTGAGAGAAAAGGTACCACACCAGGGGAAGAGCATGAAAGGTAGATCCTGCATGCAAACCTCCCACCTCACAACCTTGATTATGACAAAGAGATCACCTTGAACGTAGTAGTGGATGGATGGCTGCTTAGCAACATCCTCATTGACACATAAGCACGGAGGTTAATGTTCTCACTGGATGCCTGGCATCAAATGGGAAGACCTACATTACAACCATCTTCAAATGTGTTGTATATGGAAAATAAGACAAAGGCAATGCCCATAGGTGTCTTGAAGGATGTGACCATTACCATTCAGGGGACTAAGTTCACTAGGGATTTTGAAGTCTTGGTGCTTGTCGAGGTAGATAATTTCCCAAGTGTTACTTGGGCACCCGTGGTGCTATAAGAATAATGCAGATCTCGGTTTAACAAGGGGTACATAAGTTTTGAAAACAAGGAAGAGAGGGTGATTATACCACTTGCTGATGGAAATTCCACACCCTATACTGAACCCCTTGGAGAGGAAGTCCTGGATAGAATATATGTGTGCTCCATAAGAGATCCAGAGACCATCCACCCTATAGAAGGAGTCATCTAGTTTGATGATGCTCAATCTGTCAGTGATACTACTAGTATAGCATGTGATAATTGGGTGCATGGGACTTATGAATTGATTGGGTGACATCTGAAAGGATCGGTGACCAAGGGTAACCATGGTGCATATAGTTTGGGCACCTGGGAGGAAAGGCAATAACCAAGTATTCTGGGGATGCATACCCTGAGGTCTTTTTGAGAGAAATGGAAGCTCAATGGAGGGAGGATGAGTGATGAGGTATGTTGGGTTATGTTTTGATAGGCACAAACAACGAGGTGGTGGGCCGCGCATAGTGAAAACTTGTTGGAATGGCGTGAAGTTAGAATTTGCTCACTGTCGATTCTCGAAGAGCAATATACCCACCGCTATCAAGGATTACAATGGCAATGAACCCACCTCTTCCCACATCCAGGCATGTGAGAGGGTCTGGGGAGAAGGCATGGAAGCTTTACCACCCTCCCTTTGGGTGCACAAGCTATATTCGACACTACAAGGTGTGTGTGTGCTTGGTACATCCATTCTGAAACTCACCGCCAGATGGGAAATTGGTAGGAATTAGCGGCTGACCTGGTTCACACATTCGAGTACCAAAGTACCAAGCAACCGGTTGATGAGGTGTTGCAGGCTATCAAGCACCTCACTCTGGGGGATTGCACCATGGTGGAAGATAGATTAGTAGACTTACTTGGTGGACCTAGCTTGGAAGCGTGGTTTGAAGAGGAGGAACTAGAAGACATACAATTTGAGTGCGTGTGTGTGCTGAAAAGGAGAAAGGAAAGATGGTATATGTTATTGATGGAGAGGAGATGGAGAGCCTGAATGTCGACCATTTCGGTTGGGATGACATGTGAGGTAGTTGATAGTGTGGATGCATGTGTGCGCATGTATCATGAACCACTCAAAACCAAGAAAGTTAACATGGCTCGGAGAAGGAGCCCAAGGAAGCTATCATTGGGGACTACTGGTGGACAAGGAAGTATCAAAGATCATCGATCTCTTGTGTGAATTTGAGGATTTATCCCCCACATGGATACCATGAGTTGAAAGGCATCCACCATTCATTGGGGGAAATGAGGATAAAGTTGAAAGATGGTGTGTGCCCGGTCAAGAAGAGGCCTTATAGGATGAATCCCAACATGCGTAAGGGTTAAAGAAGAGCTAGACAAAATGATAGCATCCGGTATCATTGAGGCTATGGAGGAATCAGAATGGATAAGTCCAATGGTGATCAACATAAAGAAGGATGGAGTGGATTAGGATATGTGTGGATTACAGGGAGTTGAATGTTGTTTGTATCATAGATCCTTTTCCCACCCCCTTCACTGAAGAGATTTTGGAAGGAGTTGTTGGGCGCGAGGTCTATTCCTTTCATGGATGGATTCTCGGGATATCACCAAGTAAGGATTGCCAAGGAAGACCAAGAAAAGACAACTTTCACCACCGAGTGGGGAAGCTTTGCATACATGGTCATGCCCTTTGGATTGAGGAATGCGCCCACTGTATTTTCACGCATAGTGGTACAAGCATTTAAGGACTTCATCCACAAGTTCCTTCAAGTATATTTGGATGATTGGATAGTGTATGGATTGGTCAGGGACCATTGTGATAACTTGAGATTGATGTTTGAAAGATGTCGGTAGTTGAGGATTTCCCTCAACATCAAGAAATGTGTCTTTGCAACTCCTTTTGGAACGTTGTTGGGGCATATCATATGCAAAGAGGGCTTACTGGTGGATCCCGTGAAAGTTGTAGTTATTGTGGGATTAGGGGAGCCCACCAGCCAAAGCATGTGTGGATTTCTTGGACACACTGGGTACTATAGAAAGTTCATTAAGGGATATGCCAAGATCGCGTGCCTTTGGAAATATTGCTCAGACATAAGAGTGCCTTTCAGTGGGGAGAGGTGCAGCAGAGGGCATTTGACACTCTAAAAGAAAGGCTTATCACCGCACCTATTCTATGATTCCCATCATGGGATAAACCTTTCCATGTCCACGTGGATGCCTCTAGTACAACAATGGGAGCCATTCTTGCTCAACCAGAGAGGGATTGTTGATCATCCTGTGTTTCAAGAAAGTAGAAAGTTGACACCAACAGAAAAAATTATACAACGACTGAGCGTGAGGCATTGTCAATGATCTACGTGCTCCACAAATTTAGACAATATCTGCTGGTGACTCCCTTCATATTCTACACTGACCATATGGCCTTGAAGTATCTAGTAAACAAAGCAGTGTTGCAAGGGTGCATATGTCGTTGGGTACTTTTATTTCAGGAATTTGAATTTAGAGTGGTGGTAAAACCTGGAAAGAACAATTGTGGGCCGGATCATTTATCAAGGATTGATTCGGGAGAGGACACAAAGTATCGAGGAAACCATGCCGATGCACGTAACTATTCAGGTTGCATGCGTGCCCTGGAGTTAGAAGACATTGTTTTTTTCTCAAGGAAGGTGTGGCCCGAAGGGATGAAAGCACTGGAAAGGAAAAGGTTAGCCATACGCCACACCCTTCATGTTGATCAATGGGGATTTGTATAAAATGGGCCATGATGAGGTTTTTTGCACGGTGTGTATTAGAACATGAATGCATGGCCATAATAGAAGAAGCCCATGGTGGGATTGCTGGAGGACACTATGTGGGGAATGCAACCACATGCAAGATCCTAGTCACCTGGACTATGGTGGGAGATGATTCACCAGGATTGCATTGAGTTTTTGCAAGGCCTGTGACCACTGCCATGCCTGGAAAACCTGGAAGAAGGGATGAGATGCCCTTGCGCCCCATCGCCAGCGTGGAACCTTTTGAGAAATGGGCAATAGATTTTGTCGGACCAATCTCACCAGCTACGTGAAGGACTAACTCATGGTATATCATTACCTATATTGATTATCTGACAAGGTGGGCAGAGGCCGCACCCACTAAGGATTGCACCGCAGCCATGACTGCTAGATTTTTGTGGGAGAACATTATCAGTAGGTATGGGTGCCCATTAAGTTTAACAAGTGATAGGGGCACTCACTTTTAAATGAAACCATCAGGATTCTATTGGTAGAATTCATGGTAGCCCATCACAAGACTACCCCTTATCACCCTCAAGAAAATGGGACTACAGAGGCATTCAACAAAATCCTTAGTCACACATTGACTAAGATATGTGATGTGGGTAGGTAGGATTGGGATGACAAGGTGTCAGCAGTTCTTTGGGCATATAGAACAACGTATAAAAGATTGAACAAGGCCACACCATTTCAATTGTGTTCAGCATGGAAGTATTTTTTTTCCGGTCGAATTCATGCTACCATCTCTACGTATAGCAGCATGAGGAGGGTTGGACGATGAGCAAGCACTAGAAGAAAGAATAGATGAATTGATAAAGTTGGATGAAAGGCACTCACTAGCAAGATGGAGCCAAACAACTGAGAAAGAAAAGCAAAAGGCATGGCATGACCACCATATTAAGAACAAACAGTTTGAGGTTGGCTAGATGGTATTGCTATATGATTCAAAATTTCTACGCCATCCTGGAAAGTTGAAGGTGCATTGGTTGGGTCCTTATGTAATTTCATACATCCTTGATTTGGGCGTGCATGCCAATTACAAGTTGGATGGAACAAAATTACCTAGACACTTCAATGGGAGTAGGTTGAAGCCCTACTATAAATAATGCTTCTTGGTGTTTGTAAATAAGGTAGTTTTTCCAGTTAGTTTAGAATTTCCTTTTATGCTTTTCCTTTCTTGTATTTCCCTTTCACGTTGTTGTTTTGTTTTGCACTTTGGGCGCCGGTAACCTTATTACTTTTTGACTTATGAATGCACAGAGGACCATGCATCATTTTAGTGTGGGGTGAGATGATGAAGAGAAACTTGGAGTTATTCTGCTAGGAGGATTTGGGTCGGTGGAAAAATAAGGTTACATTGGAAATCCACATGTACAAAGGAGAAAAAAGTGCAAAAAAACATGAGGTAGGCAAAAGCAAGAATCATGAGGATGGAAGAAGTGCCTTTGGCACCTGGTAACATGTGTGCAAGAGTCTTCTATCAAGATGGATTTTTGCTAGAACGAAAAGAGAAGGTTGGAAAAGTTTTTTTGCAAGGATGGGGTAAGGTGGAAAAGCAGTAAGGAAGAAGCGTTCAAGTGTTGAAAACAAAAAACACCACATTAAATATTATTGTCATATGGTGGTAGGTAGCCTAGCCTTAAATGCGTAAAAGTGGGAAAAGCTATAAATACAAGAGTGGGCATTTCATTATTTCACTTTGTGAACACAAGAAGAGTGATTTTCTTTCAAGAGCTAGGGTTTGAGAACTGACTCATGTGAAGGAAAATCCCAAGAACTTAAGCACAATCGGTCCATTGGATCTACAAACTAGAGTAGAAGTGATTCATGGGTGTGAGGAACATTGTGAAGAAGCACCGTGATCAAAGGAGAAAAATATGAGATTAGGGTTTGTGTTTTAGGGGGGGCGCACGAGGAAAAAATTTCAAACAACTCACAAGTTAACCTGAGAATGAAAGCAAAGGGTGCAATGATGGCCAAAACCAGTTGATAAACCTATAGAACAATCCAAGAAGGGAAAGGGTAAAGGAAAAGGAAAGAAGAAACAAGAAGAAATACCCTTGGATACAAATGAGGAATGGTACTGGAGATGCAATACCGGATGGGGTTTTTCTAGGGCAAGAGTGGGAGTCCCACATAAGAAAGATGACCGTGATCGACTACAATCACCAAGTCAAGTACAATCATGAAGGAAATGGCACTGGAGCTGGTGTGCCCCACAAATAAATGAACACCGATGGGTTTGTTGATCTACAATGACGTGGTCAAGGTGAAAATGGAGAAGGTAGGGCTTCTCCAACTTTTTGAGTTACCATATTTTGGGAAGCCCGAGCACTTGTACCAATGGTTGATGACATGCACGTACATGAAGACTTCTTCTACTTCGCAGGGCACAAAATGTGCATAACTCCCCAACTAATTTCATGCTTCAGTGCCTAAACTGTGAAGGGGACGTGCTCAAAGATGACCTCCTGGATGAGGAGGAAATCAAAGAAACCATAGCATCCAGGAATTGAAGAAGGGATCAAGGTACTACTATGACATCTCGGATATCAGTGATCCGGTGATGAAGATGGCCGCACACCTAGTCTCCAAGCTGAATGGACAAGAAAGGTGGACCCAGGTGAGCAAGCCCTGGCTGAATGTCTAGTAGGAAAGTCAGAGGGCACCATATACAACCTCTCCCAATATATTGTAGATGGAATCATAAGCAAGCGTGGAGAAGGGAGGAAAGATCTTATTTGGAAACATTTTGTTGACAATTGTGTTCTCAGAAGTCGAGGTGTGGATGCATCCGACAAGTTTGTGTGGGAGTACCCTGCTGAAGATCCTTCACCTGCAGAGAGGTTTCAAAAATACACATGTGAATCAATGATAGGGGTACACAAGGGTGTGCTTAGAAAATGGTATACAGTGCCTTAGGAATGCATTCGGGGCTGAATGGTGGATCCCTGAACAACTCCCCATGGTGACCAAAGGAGAAGCAGAGTTCGTAGTCTACCAACACTTATGTATTGGTAGGTTCATTTTGGTCGATGGAAGCTGGAGTCCATGGTGCAAACTCCCATTCTCATTTACTACCCAATTTTTCCAAGTGGGAGTAAACAGATACAAGGAGTCAAAGAAATTAAACCTTGACTTGTCCACCCTTGACAGAGAGCACAGGGAAATGAGGAAGAAGCTGGTCTACCAGAGAGTGTGCATGTACGTTGAAAGGTATGTGTCACATGATGTGCATATTGTAAGGCCTTTGACCTTACCTATTGCTGGGAGCAATGCCACAAGGATTTACCTACGCATAAGGCCAAAATTTGAAAAGGGCACATACGTGGAGGATGAGATATCCATCCCAGATGACCCTACTGGAAGGAAGAAGCCCATGCCAAAGTGTAAGGAGAGGGAAGAGAAAGAGGAACAGAGGGTGGTGGAGAAGTAGGATGTAGGTACCATGGGGACAAGTACCTACATCTGGAAGAAGAAGAGGATGGTGGTCAAGGAGAAGACCCCAAGAACCTGTGAAGCCACCATCCCCTGAGGAACCCTCAGATGAAGAGAAGACCACATCCCCGACTCGAGTTTTCAAAGAAAGGAAGAAGAAAAGGGGATGGAAGAACCAGAGTCCGAGGATACAGAGATGACATGAATGCCTATATAGGAAAAAAGGATGATGATGAAGAGGAAGAGCTGGAGGTAAATCAGGAATTGATTGATGTCCATGATTCAGAGGGAGAGAGAAGAAGATGCAAATGATGCTTTCATCTTTGTAAGGAGGAAGGGCACCCAAGGGGAGGAAGGCAGTAGAATGAAGAAAGGAGTGAGGGGGCAAGTACCAAGGAGCTAGATATGCCCAAGCTCACTCAGGAGGAGGTGGATGAGAAAGTGACAAGGGAGGTGAGAGAAGATGATTAATACCTTGGTCGATGAGGAATTGGAGCACACGGAGCTCGTTCTTGGTGAATTCAAGAGCAAAGGGAGAAGAGTGTGAGTAGCACAAAAGGCCCAACTCTTTTAGTGACTATTCCAAAGGGCATGTGCATGGGAAGTAAATGCGCATGAGGAAGGAAAATCAATGATGGGGTATGTTAATGACCCTAGCAAAGTTTTTGCATGCAATGCTTCAGAGTACCGTGCCCACCAAGGAGCTCACCGCCATGGAGTCCTTTGATCCTGAGGGTGGATACCCCATGCACAAGAAAGATGCTATCATGGGCATTCGACTCCCACCTTGATGAGCCCGAGTTTGAGGTTAACCAAGGGGTGATACTAGAGCTATCCGAGACAAAGGGGGTCAACCCCATCATAAACACACAACAACTATCGGATGAGCAAGTATGTAATGTGCTCAACAAAGTCTCTCGTGGAGGTAGAGGCAAGGCTCTTCTATAGAAATGATAGGGTTAAAGTCTTGGAGGACCTGATGGAGAAGAGGAAGGAAGAAATAGTTAAGCTAACAAAGGAACTCAGCCTTGAAAATTTGATCAACGCTCAACTACAAGTGAGAATTACAAGAGGAGAAAGCTAAAGTGTGTGAAGTTTCCAAGAAGGTGGAGCTCATCTCCTAGGCTATTGTCATGAAGCACCCAGACCTTAACCCTCCCACACAAAAATATGGTTCCCCCTGGAGTGTCTTGAGGACTTGACTCGGATCCTCACCATGGAAAGGTAGCCTTTGGCCTTGGAGTCGGCAGAGGATGTAGCTGCAGCGTGCTTGGAGCAAGGAGGACAAGTTAAAAGTCATCGCACTCATAGCTGAATACAACAAGGTGCTTGCTGATGTAAAAATAGCACAAACCGCTGGGGTCGCATACGACCATATCACATGGATCAAGACAAGGTGACAAGCATGCTTGCTTGCCAATGATGAGGCCGAGTTGAAGGACTTCAGGGAAAAGAATAAAGGCAATAGAGCAGAGTGAGAAAAGATTCTAGCCAAAGTAGAAAGAAAATCTGAAGCTATTGAGATCCTTCGGGTCTCAATCAAAACCCAGCTTAAAGAGCTCTACAAGGTCATTACGAGGAAGATGGATGCCTTGGAAGATCAAGCTAAGGAACTGGAAATGGTGGTAGATACCATAAACACAAAGGGGGAAGGATTAACCTTCGACGAGGTGAGTGCATTGGTTGGTGACCTTTGCAAGAGGGTGCAGGATGAAGTCAAGTGCTTGGAATACACTGGAGGCCGACCTGTGGTAGAATTTTCCCCTTCTTCTTCTTTAGGTAGTTTTCCTTCTATTCTCTCTCTTCCCCATTTCTTTATTCTTTCCCTCCATTCTTTTCCAAGGCAAGGCCTTGCTTTTTTTTGTACTACATTCTTTGAAAAGGTTCCCGAGGGTGGAGAATAGGTGAAGTGTGGGGTAATGTTGGGACCCTAATGTAGCTACCAAATCTTAAAGGTGCGTAGGCATGCATGGCAGGAGGAAGCGTGCAAGTTAAGGTGTGCAAGGTAGGATTCAAAAAGGGTTCTTGGAGAACCAAGGACGCGTGCCCACAAAGCACAATTTGGGACTTAGCCATTTTTGGCCTTTTGGATAGAACACATGAAGAACGTGTTCCATTTGGATAAGGTTCAGCCTGGCAACAGGGTGTCCTGGAAGGAATATACCTTGCGATAAGAAGATCCAAAAAGCTAATCATGACATGGAGAGGCATGCACTGAGGTGATCCACACCTTGACACTTGGGGCAGATCTGAGGTTGCAGAGGAGTTTTTGGAGATCAGATGCCTATATATATATATGCATGCCCTTAGCAAAAAAAAAAAGAGAACACGAGGAAGGAAGTGGAGCTCTATAGAATTACTATGAGAACTATGGGATAAAAGGGGTAGATGATTATAGGAAGGATGTAATAAGGGAATGGGGAATGTAAATTTTTTTTGAAAGTCTTCATGTATGGATCCAGATATGGTGCATGACTATGGTCTCCCCTTCTGTGATATTCTATAGTAATGCTATGAATGAATATGATAAGGTTACCATGATAATTGTATTAAGATCTCTCTCTCTGTATTATCTGCATATTTCTATTATGCTTTTGTTCTTGTATAATCATGAACCTTATTTGAATGTTAAGTCTATTTGTGGATTTACAACTTCCTAGTTCTATTAATTTTGTTAAGCGCTTTTACTTTTGATATGACTGAAAGGGTATAGAAGCCATTCTGAGCTCTATAGCTTTTTCATGTCCTTTAAATCACTAATTCAAGATCATGAATGATGCCTTCCACTAAAGAAACAATCTAAGATTAGGATGGAATATTATTTAAGCATATGGGAATGTGGTTATAATCCATGTAGGCATTTATTTTTATGGTTTGGGTAGTCAAGTTAGTTACCTCTTCACTAAAAGGTAAAGGTCTTTCACAGTGGATAGTGATTATCTCAATTAGGATATTTAAAATAATAACCATGGTGAGGATAATCAAATTAATTTAATTTAAATAAGTAAATTAATATTATGTTTAGGGTTAACAATCATGAGAGCCCCAATGTGAACAAGGTGTTTATTTTTGAGAGATTCCAAATGAAGTGTGATAATTTTGGATTCTACAACAATTTGATGAAGATTAAGAGAATGAGTTCAAGAGTTTATATCTAAGACAAGTGCTTTAAAGAGCTTATATTTCAAGTTTGAAGACCTAATGTGTGAACCTAAATTTTGATCTCCGAAAACTTGCTCGGTGTGGCTGCATCAAAATCCAAGATCATAGATATCTAGGTGTCTCCCAAGTTATTTGATGTTTAGTAATTTCCATCAGGGTCATAGCCTCCTCAATGGAGTGGTGCTTCACTAAATTAAGGGTTGGTGCTCCGGGAAATGTAGGATTGGTTCTCTACTAAACAATAGGTTAACTCCTATGGGGTTTGTTCCTCACTAAATCATTAGTTGCCAGACTCCTTCAACATAGACACTATTTTTTTAAATTAATATCAGCATAAGGGAAACCTGGTTTGTCTTCCCTTGTAGGGTCAGAGGACCCACTTAAGCAACTACAACATGTACTCTCTTGCTCTTGATCTTGCTTATAATCATATGCACAAGTTAACAAATATATGTAATCATACATGGATGAATGAATGTGCATAAATGGTAACATAAATTTGAATGGAAAATAAAATGGTGTTTTTTTAGGACTTATTCACCCCCTCTTAGTCCTCAAGAAGATGGCTTATAACAATTGGTATTAGAGCTGGTCATTTTGCAGAGGTTTGACAACTTAAGGGAGATCCTCTAAAGCACAAGTAATGGCTAAGTTTGTAGATCTTATGGCCATATTGAGAAAAAGGAATGAATTATCTCAATCATGTATCTCAAAGTCTTATCAAATTCGGTTCACAAATATGGATATAAATCATGATCAAGCTATCAAGGATACCCTAAATCCATCACTATTTGGAGAGTGTTTGCTCCAAATATAAGGGTCCCAAATGTAGGAAGAATGTCCAAGCCACCTTCCAAATCCAATCAAGTTACTTTTCTCAATGATAAAATCATGTTAAAGGAGGATGTTGCATAAATTATGAAGGGTAAGAAAAAGGATATCTACATTCAAGACTTGATCAGTTTGAGACAAATCAAAGGAAAAGTGAATATTTCACTATGGGATCTTGTTATCAAAAAAGTGCCCCTACTCATTTTTGTGGCTAACATTGGTTAGGACTTCTTGTGCCCTTGTTATCCAAAATTCAGGCACTGTCAAATTTTATAACATGGCATTGGATAGAATACTCTTAGCTTGCAAAGGTAAAGTTTTCCTCCAAATAAAGATTGATGCGGGGCTGAAAAATCATGTTTCTAGGGTCCCTCATTTTTCTAACTCTCATGTCCAAGAAGAAAGGAGCAAGTTCGAGAAAAGGTGAAAAAGTTGCAAAAAAAAAAAACAAGCTTGGGCGTAGGAAAAAATCATGAAAATTGGCTAAGTCCCGTCCAGTGCGGCCTAAGGAAACGCGACACGGGTCAGTGGGGACATGTGGGAGGAAAGCCGAGTGTTCGCAAGGTGAAAATTGACTAACTTTGCCCAAAGCCAGTTGGGACATCTAGGCACGTGAGGATGCGAACATCGAGATCGGCCGAAACAGAAACTTTAGCACTAGGATAGTCGGCTAAATACACGCGCGGCGAGGAGATTGGTCCACAAGACCCGAAAGCCAATCAAATCATCGCCACGTGTCATCACCATCGAAAGAGGGAAGAGAAATTTACGATTGGTGGATCAGGAATTTGTAAAGACAAATTTTGGCCGGGCCAAAGGACAAAGCGATGGACAATGAAAATAAATGTGTCCTATGGCCCGTGGATGAATTACTGAGCGTGACACGTGTCACGAGGAAACATCAAAATTTCAAAGGGCAAGTTTGAAGTGCGCCCGAGCAATAAAAAGAGGACACGTGTCCTAAGGAGAAGGGGAGGCGGAGCTCGGGAGGAGTTAGAGAATTTGGCAAGAGTTTTGGCTTCCGCGCCCTGTCCTCCAATCAAATCATGCCACGTGTCCCAGAGTGGGGCATGGGGGAAAATGGGAAATTTTCCCAAAAGTAAAAATGTTCAAAAAATCATCAAAAAGTCAAAATTTTCCAAGGAAAACTTATGGGAAAGTGAAGGAGAGAGATTTTACGCATGAGCCAATCAAGCACTTGACACGTGTCATCAAGTGGTGGAGCATAGGGAAAAATTTCCAAAAAACAAAAAGAGGTAAAATTCAAAATTTTTCCCGTTGATCCGATTTTTGCTTTGCCCTAAATCTTCAAATGGCCATATCTTTCGATCAGAGCTCAGATTTTCATGTTCTTTATATCAATGGAAAGCTTATGAAATTCTCTACATGATTCTAGGGTCAATTTTGAATTTTGGTGTAGTTTGAGAGAGAAAATTAAAAACAGATCGACGTGTTCATGGCCGTAAATGACATTTCAACAACCAAATTTAATGCAGAATGGGTCGCATTCTTCTCCGCATGGTCAAAAATGATAGGGTATGGGTTTGTAAGGTCCCCATGCCATTTTAATGCATTGTCAGTCAATGAGGAATGGCTCCCATGTTTTTTCATGTTTTCTCTCTCCTAGGCTCGACCCATGCATGTAAAAGCCAGTTTTGGCTCATTTTTAAAGGGGGAATATCTTTTTGGCATACAAGACTTCTTCTTTCACCTCCAGCAAGTGATTTTGCAAGAATCAGACCTCTTCAAATATTGTAACAGCTTTTTTACCTCTTTGGTGTTGTAATGCAAGTGATTTTGACATTGGAAATAATAATGCAAGCTCAGAATGCTTTGAATGGGTTTGAGTCCTTTGTTTGTATTATTTGCTTCATTTCAAATCTAAATTATATCTTATCACCTGCATGTATGTTTTATGTTGCAATCTTTGTTTGTGTCTATTTGCATGAGCAAAAATATTCACCACTCCTTTTGGTGCATCACCATCTTTAGTTAGTTTCATTTTTGCATTTCTATCCATGTCTCCTTGCAATTTAGAATAGGATTAGGATTGAACCTCTGTAGTTGTGTAAGCATATAGATCTAAATCGAGGAGTTTGAGGAACCTAGCCTCTAATCTGGAGATTCCTCTCTCATTTTCACAAGTCCCACACTTGGAGAGAGGTTTCCATGTTGTGCAATCACATTGGATGCCCGAGACATCAACTAGAAGCCCGATTTGCATCGGGGTGCTGTGATTTGCAACAATAGTTTTGGCATGCCGGTGGGACCTTAGAGGTCTCATTTTTATCACGTAAAAGTTGATGTGCATCTCGCTGCAATTTTCTTGCTTAAAAAGCTATTATTTGCATATCCGCGATGACTCAAGGGAAGAATCACTGGTTTCAGCAATGTGCAGGCCGAAAACTCATGAGAAGAATCACCACAAGGTCAAGAGTGGAGAAGAAGAAGTGTTGTTTGAATACCCGCAATTATCTCCAAGAAGAAGGCAAAGAGGAAGAAGGATTCAAAGGTCTCCATCTCCACCAAACAGAACTCTCTCAACTCCTCCACCCAGTAGGCCTTTCATTTAGTCAACAAGGGTTTTAAGACCGATTAGAATGGCACAAAACAACCCCTATGTCAACTTCACAGGCAGCAGCCCACTTGCCCTCAATGCACAACATCCAATTCCTATTGCAGCCTTGAAGAACATTCCATACTTCACTGGAGAAAATCAGACTACTCAGGTGATCATGTTAAAGACATTGCTAACCTTTGTGTAATCCATGAAATCAATGAGATGCAAGTGGTTGTCAAGTTACTGGCATCTTCATTCAAGGGGAAAGCATTGCAATGGTTTAGAGCCTTGGAGCTGGTTCTATCACAAATTGGAATCAGCTGTGTATAGCACTTCATGAGCAATTTGGAGAGAAGGGAGACAACTTGTCTCTTTTGGAGCAGCTGACAACCATCAAGAGAGCTCCTAATGAGCAGCTGACCGATTTTCAACTTCAGATTTAAAAGACTTGGGAGAGAATTCCGGTGGCGGTGTGCCCAAAGCAGAAGGTGCTTTTTTCTACTATCTCAAAGCTTCTAAATTCTGATATTTCTATGTTGATTAGTCCATGGGAGGCATAACTATCCCTATGGCTTATAGCATTGCCATTAGGGCTGAAAATTGTTTGATCCAAGCTGGAAAACTTGCCCCTAGACCTCCCATGCCATTGTTTCCAAGTTTAGAGAGCCCAAACACTAATCAAGCACCTAATTTGGCTCCTTCTCCCACTCCTAGAAATCAGAGTTCAAATGAAGCTTCCACTTCATCTCCAAGTGCCCCAAATGAGCTTCAAGAAGTCATGAAGCAATTGCAAAACCTAGGCAATGAGCTGGTTACTCTCAAGAGGCAACAAGCCCAAAGTTTTAGACCTTCTTATCAACCCCAAGCTCAGCCTAATAGGTAGCCATACCAACCACAAAGACCACCTAATCTAGCTGCAAATATGAATCAAACAAGGCCTCCTGCCAATAGACCATTTCAGCCCTATAACCCAAATGCCATATTTGCCTCTAAGGCATTGGTGCCAACACAAAACAACATTGCTCAGGAGTATGATTGGTGTTTTCCATGCAATGAGCCTCATAACCAATCCATGTGCTTCAATGGTGCTTTGAATCAAGCATTAATGGTGACAACTAATCTGCGGTGTGGAGGGTGAGGCATTCAAGGAAACAACCAACAACAAGAAACATTCCAACAAAGCAATCAGCCCCAAATGACACCACATTGGTAAATCGGCAAGCAGAGGATTTTTGTGGCATGAATCGGGTAGTTTCTCAAGGTGTTGCAGCCAACACAAGGTCAAAAAGGAGGAATTTGGGTGAAGAATAGCCATTAGCCCCAACCAATCCACAACCTTCCATGGCTCCACAAATGATTGGCAAGCAAAATCTAATTTCAAATGCACAAGGGCAGCCAAGAACAACTCCTAGACCAACTCAAATACCATTTGTTGCCCACGTGCAAGGAGTGAATGTGCAAACCAAGGGACAGAAAAGAGATCCTTCATCACCATTCAACATCATTGATCAGATGAAGAAGACAAATGTTAATATATCAATGTGGGAATCCCTATCTATCCTAGGCCAAAGAGATTTGCTGCAAGCTGCCATGAAGGACTGGCCAACTTCAAATCAGCAAGTTCAGATGCAAGACAAAGTGCTCACAAATGCTGCCCAGCCTGGGGGAAATCATGGAGGATAAAGCAAGGTAAGATGTTGAAGCCCCTCCTTTCTATGTTTCATTGATCATTGGAAATCAGCTTAGTGCATAATTGCATGATAGACTAGGCAAGTAGCTCGGTAATGCCTAAACAAATACCGATCAGCTAGGGCTTCAAGATGAAACAATATCCAAAGGGGTAGTGCAGCTAGATGGGACAGCAAGAATAACAGCTTGGAGTGATTAGAAACTTGAATCTTACCTTGCATGCATGTCCAAATGTTGTTGTTTTACAAGATGTATCGGCTATAGACCTTCCACCACTCTTTGCCCTATGCTTGTCAAGAGGACTTTCACACCAAGATTGGGGATATATTTGTCTCGCCGATTGGTCACACATGCTTTATTTGAACGAGGTATGGAACCAAAGCCACAATCAGATCGAACCTATTGCAAACTTTCACATTGAACCTTACACTCCAAGTCAGATCAATGCCAATTGTTCAAAGCATTTGATCAAGAAGATCACCAAGCACCGATGAAGTCGACACCAAGGTTGGAAGCATCCCGGATCTAACTCTTGATGAATGGGAAAACAAGGTACATGCATTTGATCCTTATCAAGAAGTGGAAGAATCTGAGCTAGGGGTCTATTGCATACATGAAGAAAATCAGCCTATTCCTAGCATCACCAAGCCAAACCACAAAGATGACAATGAGGTATGGCAGCTATTTTTTGATGGATCAAGGAGTAGACAAGGTGCAGGAGGTGGAGCCATGCTTGTTTCACCTCAAGGAGTAAAGTACTATTCAGCTTTTAGATTTCAGTTTGCATGCTCCAATAACACTGCTGAATATGAAGCCTTGGTGCAAGGGATGCATTGGGCAATAAAAAAGAAAATAAAGAACTTGCAAGTCTTTGGGACAGTGAATTGATTGTAAATCAGGTCAAGGGACAACATGCTGCCAAGAATGATCTTCTCAAGTGCTACAAGAACAGGGTGTGGGACCTCATGGAATATTTTGAGGGTTTGGCATCAAATCCATTCCTAGAAGGAGAATCAAGCTGGCCGACAGCTTGCAGTAGCAATAGGGGCAGCCTTTGACATTGTGGAAAGCATTCAACAAGACAAGGTACAGCCAAACATCCACGTGATTGTGAGGCCTTCAGTTCCGGATAACAATGTCAGTTGGAAAGTGTTTGAAAATGACCAGCAAATCATCCATTTCTCGTAAGAAGAAGCTGAGTTCTAGCCAAGAATCAAGAAAAATTAGAACAACAGTATGGTGACCAAGTGGTGCAGTGAGAACTAACAAGCTACCCAAAGGACTTATCACTTTGGAGTCCATTTTTAATCCCAATGATCAGTTTAGAAAGGAGAAAGCAAACATTCAAGTCAAGAGAGAGGATTCAATATCCATCTTGGTAGAAGAGAACAAACCATTGCAAATTGGAAGGATGACAACTGAACAAGAAAGGTATGAGTTCATACAGCTATGTCAAGAATTCCCTGATGTGTTTGCTTGGAGCTATGAAGACTGAAAGGGTTTCAATCCCAACTTATCTCATCATACCATTGAATTGGATCCAAATACTAAGCTTGTGTAGCAGAAACAAAGGCCAGTCAATCCACACATGGAGCCTCTCATGAGAAAGGAATTGGACAAGTTGATTGAGTCAAGATCATATTCCCAATCAAGCATTCTAGTTGGGTTGCCAACTTAGTTCCAAAGTAAAGAAGAGTGGAGAGATCAAATTGTGTGTTGACTTCGAGAGACTTGAATAGAGCCTCTCTTAAGGACCATTACCCACTCCCTTCCATGGAGAAAATCTTGCAAGTTGTGGCTGGCTCCAAGAGGTTTTCACTGCTTGATGGCTACTCAGGCTACAATCAGATTATGGTGAAGGAAGAGGACCAGTTCAAGACAGCCTTCACAACCAAATGGGGAACTTTGCATACAGAAAATGCCATTTGGGTTATCCAACGCTGAAGTGTTACCTTCCAAAGGGAAATGGACATGGCATTCAAAGGTTTGATTAATGATGTGGTGCTGATTTACCTTGATGATATCACTATTTTTTCCAAAAATGCAGCAGACCACCTCTCTCATTTGAGACAAGTCTTCATGAGGTGCAAGAGATTTGGAGTGTCTTTGATTCCTAAGAAGTGCATCTTTCTTACACATGAAGGAAAGCTCCTTGGCCATATTGTCTCCAAGGAAGGATTAGCAATTGATCCGAGAGAGGGTTGAAGCCATAAGAGCACTACCATTGCTTAAGCCACAAGAAAGCCCTTTAGAGTTTCTTGGGAAGGATAAACTTTGTTCGGAGGTTTGTCCCAGATTTTGCAGCCCTTATCAAGCCCATCACCAAAATGTTAAAGAAGAGCATGGCTTTCAAGTGGACAACGAAGGAAAGGAGAGATTTTGAAGCAATCAAAGAAGCCATCTCCCAAGCACCAACTCTCATCAACCCGGACTTCTCCAAGGATTTCATCCTCTATGCATTTGGAGGTAATGACACTATTTCTGCCATTTTGGTACAGTAGAACAAGGATAATGATGAGCAGCCAATTGCCTTCTTCAGCCAGAGCCTAGATGACTATGAGGTGAGGTACTCTTTTATTGAGAAGCATGTACTTGTAGTAATCAAAAGCTTGAAGAAATTCAAGCATTTAGTCTCAAACAACAAGGTCCAGTTGCTGGTCTCACATGCTGGGGTTAAGGACTTCCTCCTCAACAAGGATTTGAATGAGAAAAGGGCAGGTTGGATCACCCGTGTCATGGAGTATGACATTGAGATCAAGATCACCAAGCTGGTAAGAGGGAAAGGATTGTGTGAGCAGCTGTTTTTGGGAAGCAAAAAGAAGTATGCAATGAAGAAGAGGTTGTTTTGATGATCAAGACAGCCATGAGCCAAGTGGCAATCAAGAAGAAAATACAATGCTGCCCCCACTCCTTGCTGGACCCAAGCCATTATACACTTCCTAAGCATGAGGCCTATGCCCTCCGAGAGATGAACAAGACCCAAAGGAGACACTTCAGATTGCAGGCTGTTCCGTATGCCATTGTTGATGGAGTTTTGTTCAAGAAAATGTGAATGGAGTCTTGCTTTGAGATGCATTGGCACAAATCAGATTCAAAGAGTGTTGGAAGAGTTCCATGGTGGACCAGCTGGTGGTCATTTTGCACCAAGAGTGATAGCTCTAAAAATCATGAAGGTTGGTTATTATTGGCCCAAAATCTTCAATGATTGCTATGCATGGATCAAGAGGTGTAAGAAATGTGCATTCTTCACAAGAAAAGATAAACTTGCTGCCCTTCCATTGCATCCAATCTCGAGTTGACCAGCCATTCATGCAATGGGGTTTGGACTTCATTGGAGTCATTAATCCCAATTCAAGCCAAGGGCACAAATGGATTTTGATAGCAGCCATGAATACTTCACCAAATGGATGCCAAGCAAGTAGCACTAAAGAGCAAATGAGTCTAGCATCTTAGACTTTTATGAGGGATAACAACTAGATTTGGTGTACCCGCTACAATAATTTATGATAATGCATTGGCATTCATTGGATCTAAGGTGACCGAGTGGGCTGTTAAGAATGGTATCTATCTAAGCACTTCATCAAAATATTATCCTCAAGGTAATGGCTAGGCAAGTCTACAAACAAGAACTTGTTGAGGATCATTAGGAGGACTCTTGACGAGAATCGAGGTCTTGGCATACCAATCGAAATCAGCCTTATGGGTGATAGGATAACTCCCAAAAGATCCAGGTAACTCTCCATTCAAAATGTTTATGGAAGAGAGGTAATCTTGCCCATGTCACTTGAGTTGCCAACATTGGAACTCATGAAGCAGTTGGAGTTGCTAGAGTTTGGACCCATGGAGGTGAGGTATGTAGAGTTGATGGAGCTGTAAGAGATCAGAAATCGTGCATCCCAAGCAATGGAAAAGGATCAAGCTTTGATCAAGAAGACCTTTGATAAGAAGGCCAAGGATAGATCTTTTCAAGTTGGAGATCTAGTGTTGAAATGGGATGTGGATAGAGAAAAACCGGGAAGGCATTCAAAATTTGATGCCATTTGGAGTGGCCCATACATGGTCATGAAGTGCAAGAACAACAATGCTTTCCAATTGGCCTCATTGGATGGTGAAGAACTGCAGATTCTAGTCAATGGAATCCATCTCAAGTGTTGCTTCTAGAGGGAAGTTCACTACCTTGTAAATATTAGATTAGATTTTCATTCTTCCAAGTGCTTGTGCACATTGTTTCTTGTGAGGTTAGTTTTGTTTCCCTAAGTGCTTTAGCTTTGACTTGTTGTCCATGGAGATGTTTTGCAATCCTTGCTTCCATTAGGTGATATTCCATCTCCTCCTTACACATTCTGAGTCAGTTGGGGTTCTAAGAAGAATATTTGATGACTCCATGCCCAATGGACTAGTTCAAACAACTGGTATCAACTTCATCTAGCGAAAGGCAGATGACCCCGTTGAGTTGCCAAATTGTTATCCAAAATTCACCCCCAGGGTAAATTTTATAACATGCATTAGAATACTCAAGTCCCAGGAAAATAGATTGATGCAGGGAAAAAATCATGTTTCTAGGGTCCCCTCAGATTTTTTCTAACTCTCCTGTCCAAGAAGAAAGGAGCAAGTTCTGAGAAAAGGTGAAAAAGTTGCAAAAAAAAAAAAAACAAGCTTGGGCCAGAAAAAATCATGAAAATTGGCTAAGTCTGGTCCAGTGGCCTTGGACTGAGTTGGACCGTCTAGGGGTGCGTGTGGGGCGCGGAAAGCCGATCCGGCCGAAGGTGAGAAAATTGACTAACTACTTTGAAAGCGGCATGATTGGGACATCCGGCCGTGAGGACGTGAAAGACGCGATGTCACCGCCGGATCGGCGAAGCAGAGAACTTTTAGCACACAGGGACAGTCGGGCTAGAATCTGCGCGGACGGACGGGAGCCGAAGGAGCCGAAAGCCAATCAAATCATGCCATGTGTCATTGGCGAAAGAGGGAGCGAAGCTTGGATCGGGTGGATCGGAGGAATTTGTCCAAACAAACCTTTGGGGCCGGGCCAAAGGGACGCAGGAAACGCCGGGCTTGTAGCAGCCCATGGACGAATCGCAGCATGACACATGTCACAAGGGGAAACATCCAAAAGTTCAAAGGGCAAGGTTTGGGCGCCGGCCCGAGCCAATCAAAAACAGGACACGTGTCCTAAGGAGAAGAAGGGGAGTGCAGAGCTCGGGGAGGAGTTAGAGAATTTGGCAAGAATTTTGGCAAAAAAGTAAAAAAGACAAGGATGACCCCGCGCCCCGTCCTCCAATCAGATCATGCCACGTGTCCCCAGTGGCGGGGACACGGGGAAAAAGTGAAAAATGTTCCAAAATCATCAAAACGTCAAAATTTTCAAGGAAAACCCATGGGTAAGAAAAGGAGAGAGATTTACGCATCCAATCAGCACTTGACACGTGTCATCCAGGTGGCAAAGAGCGGGGGAAAAAATTTCAAAACCCATTTTTGCCTGTTTTGTGCCCTAAATCTTCAGATCACCATATCTTTCGATCCAGAGCTCATATTTGCACGTTCTTTATATCATTGGAAAGCTTATAAAATTCTCTACATGATTCCAAGGTTAATCTTGAATTTTGGTGTAGTCTAGAGAGAGAAAGTTAAGAAACAGATCTGACACATGTTCATGGCCAGAAGTGACATTTCAGCGACCAAATTTAATGCAGAATGGGTCGCATTCTCCTGTAATTCTGTCAAAAATGATAGGGTATGGGTTTTTAAGGTCCCCACGCCATTTTAATGTAATTACTCAATGAGGAATGGGCTTCCACGTTTTGTACATTTTCTCTCTCCTGGGCTCGACCCATGCAATGTAAAAGCGATTTTGGCTCATTTCTAAAGGAGGATATCTTTTGGCATATGAGACTTCTTCTTTCACCTCCAAGAAGTGATAGTTGCAAGAATCAGACCTCTTCAAATATTGTAATAGTTTTTACCTCTCTCGAGGTTGTAATGCGATCGATTTTGACATTGGAAATAATAATGCAAGCTTTGTGAATGGGTTTCAGTCCTTTGTTTGTATTATTTGCTTCATTTCAAATCATAAATTATATCTTCTCAGCCTATGTATGTTTTATGCTGCAATCTTTGGTTTGTGTCTATTTGCATGACAAGAATATTCACTACTCCTTTTGGTGCATCACCATCTTTAGTTAGTTTCAATTTTTACATTTCTACCCTGTCTCCTTGCGATTTAGAATAGGAATAGGACCTGAACCTCTGTAGTTGTGCAAGCATTAGATCTAAATCGAGAGGAGTTTGAGGAACCAGCCTCTAATCTGGAGATTCCTCTCTCGGTTTCACAAGTCCCACACTTCAAGAGAGGTTTCCATGTTGTGCAATCACACCTTTGGATGCCGAGACATCAACCTAAAATCTCGATGTGCATCCAAGTGTTGTGAGCTGCGTGCAGCAATGAGCGTCAAGGAAAATTAATTGATACAAGATAACATGGTTGTAAGAAAGGAATATTTTGAATCAAGTTGTTTCGCTCGGAATGTTTCAAACTTCCACGGGAATAGAGTTGCTTCTATCCTTTCATTCCTTTTAGAAAGCAGATGAGGTTAGGGTTAGGAGGAATACATTGAATGTCGAGATGGTGTGTGCGTGCACCGTAGAGAAAGATCAGCCGATGCGGAGAACTCCTTTTGTCTTGGAAGGACTACCTAAATAAGAACACAAGACCACAAGATTTTAATTAAACAATAAATGAGGAAAGCGCCTTGGGCACTAGGAAATATAAAACTTCCTTTCGAAGGTGGTGAGTTCCCTCTTCGCTAATATGAATTAACACAAAAGACTCGCAAAATATCAATTGAATTATTTTGTTAAAGCGGGTAGGGAAAGGCTGGTTTTCTGGTTTTGATCGAGGAGGAACCGATGCGGTTCTGCGATAACCGACGCCGGTTCATGATAACCGATACCGGTGGGTTCTAGGATCTTCTTGGTAGCTATGGTGTTTGTAATGGCTAGTTTTTGGATGGTATTAGGAAATGGGATGATTAGAAGCAAAGGAATGACAGTTAGATCAATGGCACGTTGGGTAGTGGATTCGAAATGGATTTAGGAGCACTTTGAGATTCAAGAAGCATAAGAAATGTTATAACAAAGGACATGCAAGATGTGACTTATTGGTTTTGACCAAGATGCAAGTTGATCTCCTTGGTTGTAAACACTTACGGTTTCTTTACTGCGTCTCCGCTCTGTCAAGTGAAGATCCGGACTGCATTCCTCACTCGCAATGCTCGTTGATTCAAAATCATTCGACAGTGATCTCAAAATGAAATTCGATCCGTTTTTTTTTGGGAGCCCATTTACGAGGGCCGATGGCGGTCAGTAGAACCGCATCGGTAAGGAAAAAGTAGGCTATTTTAGTAAAATATCCCACCTTCCCCTGCTTTTCTCTCGAGAGATCGGTTGCGGGCTTGGTCAAGTGGCTAGAAGGTCGGTTTGGGTGCGAGTAAGGAGGCATTAGTTATGGATGTGAGTCTAGACCAAGCCATAAGTCTTAATTAGGTTAGTTTAGGGTTAGGGCTAGGTCATGATGAGGTGGCAAAGTGAGGTGGCGGGTAAGGTGATGTGGATTTATCAATTACAAGGTAATTAATAAATAATTGTGTAAAGTTTAGGTAATGAGGTTAGTTTGCGAAATGGGATGCGGGTCACAAGGGGTCGTAAGACACGAATTTGGTGTCTACATTAGCCCCTTATTGTCGTGTAGCTTGTTCTATAAAGGCTGCGTGGACAATAATATGAAGTGGTGTCTCATGTTAAGGATATAGGTAATCCCTCAAATCTATCGCATTGAGTGAACGGGAAATCAGGGATAGGGTTGATAAAGGTATATGTTGTAGAGAGGATGGTAAGGTGGTAGGGTAGGTCCAAGGAAGCGCATTTGTTGAAATGCAATAGTATGACGAGGGTACATGATTTGACGAGAAAACCAGCAATGCAGAGGCAAAGGTTGATAGTTTATCCAAACAAGGGTGATATAATCTGGTATCAAGGCATAGGAAGTAGCCCGGTGGTATATAATGGTAAGGTGCGGAGCGTTTAGGCATGTTCGGCAAGCTCAAAAGGTTGGTTTGGTTGAGATAAACGTCACGGTCCAGGTCCTGGGCAAAGGGTCGACGTGATCAAGTCAAGGACCCTAATCATGCTAAAACATGAACAGTGAGCTCGATTGAACCAAAAACTATCGGATGGGTGGATAAAGTGTATGGTGTTGATTTTGGGTAAGGTATGGAAGTGGTACAGGCCGTGGGTTAGGCCAAGTTATTGGGTGGCGGCCTTGGGTCGGGCCGAGAAGTGTAAAGGGGAGGCCTTGGGTCGGGGCCAAGTAGTGAGGGCAAGCCCTTGGGTAGGGCCAAATGGGTAGGTTGAGGCCTTGGGTCGGGCCGAATAGGTAGGTTGAGGCCTTGGGTCAGGCCGAATAGGTAGGTTGAGGCCTTGGCCGGGCTGAATAGGTAGGTTGCGGCCTTGGGTCGGGCCGAATAGGTAGGTTGCGGCCTTGGGTCGGGCCGAATAGGTAGGTTGAGGCCTTGGGTCGGGCCGAATAGGTAGGTTGAGGCCTTGGGTCGGGCCAAATGGTTAGGGTTGCGGCCTTGGGTCGGGCCAAATGGTTAGGGCGAGGCCTTGGGTCGGGCCAAATGGTTAGGGTTGCGGCCTTGGGTCGGGCCAAATGGTTAGGGCGAGGCCTTGGGTCGGGCCAAATGGCAGGTTGAGGTCTTGGGTCAGGTCGGACAAGTGAACAAATGGTGTTCAGCACAGGTGAATAGAGATGGTGTTGGTGAAAAAGGGGCAAATGGTAAAGAAGGGCAAAAATTTTGGGGGAAAGTTGGGATACGAACCGATGTCGATTCTACATGACCGATATCGGTTAAGAGACCGATACCGGTTCCTTAGGGCAAAATGAAACCGACATCGGTTAAGGTCGAAAAACCTATAAAAAGAAAAATATGGCTGGTCATTGTCACTTTTGTTATTTGCAAATCAAAGCGACTTGTCTCGACGTGGAGAGTTGATTTGGAGGGTTATTGAGTAAGTAACCGATACCGGTTATTTAGGTATGAGCTTTTCTAAAAATAGAAAAGCTAGGGTGGCAACTTAAGTTTTAATTTTAGAGCCATGCAAGAGGTTAAATACGTGAATGCGACGCGCTTTTGATGACCCAGGAGACGAGGATTTGCATGAGAGATTTGAGTGATAAGGAGAAGAGAGACAGGAATTTGTATGAGAGATTTGGGTGATAAGAAAAGAGACTGGGAAGGTGAATGCGATCGGAGATTCAGAAAGTAGAAAGGCGAATTTGAAAAGAGTGGTGATAATGGCAGGACGAGGAGAAACATCCAGCAGGCAGGGACAAGAGGGAAGACAAGGGCCACCTCAAGCTACTGCAACCCCAGAGGTAAATGTTTTGGTTGTGATCTGATTTTTGCATGTGTTATGAATAAGAGATTAAGTGGGTAGATATGAAGAAGAAAACATGATAGCAAGGGTTATAAGTGAGGTAAGTGTTACGTGGTAGGTAATCACGGGTTTCGGGTATGTCTGTGTATACAGAGAGGAATAAACGAGCAATTTATTGTCGTAGGTGGTTGTTTTAGGCAAGATGTATGTAATTGACAGTGACCGGTAGCGGTTAGGGAGAACCGGTATCGGTTACTCAACCGATATCGGTTATGTATAACCGATACCGGTTACTGGAGGAATTTCCAGAATGTTTGAAAAAACCCTGACGGATTGAATGGTTGTTTGTTGTTTTGGTGTATGCAGGCAGAGGCAGGATTGAGGATGAATGATAGTGTGCCAGCGCTGTTGTCACGAATCCGAGCGGATGTAACACCAGCTGAATGGACATTGATAAATCGTTTGGGGTTAAGTGGAATCCGCTATTATTCACGAATTGCACGTAATCATGCTATGTTGCAGGCATTGATTGAGAGATGGAATCCCGAGACAAATACCTTTTATCTGCCAACAGGGGAGATGACAGTAACATTGGAAGATGTGTTTCGGATTTTGAGACTCCCTATTACAGGAGAACCAGTATATCAGGCACTACCTAGCGCACGGGGAGCGATAACAACAGTATTTGGTCCATACGCACGAGATTTGACACAGCGGGGTTTATCTTTTACATATGGGGTAATGTATGCAGCACACCCTGAGGAGACAAGGTTAGCAGTGATATTAATGATAGCGGTAGGGTATTATGCGTTACCGAGGGCGGAAGGGGGAAGATTTCCAAAGGCATTGATGTGTGTTATTTGGGAGATGATAGAAAGGAACGTGACTTTTGCATGGGCACCTGCATATTTGGCGGAGCTATACAGGGGTTTATGGGCTTGTAGGTGAAATCACTTGAGCGACACTTGGATTGTTCATACTTATTACACTGTTGGGCCTATGAGCACATTGTTTGTTTGCGACCATAAGGGCGATCCATCCAGTCAGGAGAAACCGGAGTACAGAGGTTGGGATTCAGATGATGGGTCCAGACAGAACAGGAGGCAAGATCCCAGGCCGTGACGGATGACTTTGAGTATTACAGGAAGGTATGGGAGAGAGTGACGGTTGCGGATATCTATTGGAGGCCATACGGAAACTATATGGTAACAGAGAACATAGCTGAGGAGTTGAGGGGTGTAGAGCGATTGAGGTGGATCGCAGGCACAGGCCAGGTGAGTATGAGAGGATTCCTATAGATCGTGTGCGGCGACAATTTGGATTTGTGCAGGATATACCCCTGGCTTATAGACCATATATGAGGATCGACGCCGAGGCAACATTCTCACCTCCCCAGCCAACACCTCCAGAAGGGCCTGAAGAGGTAGCGAAGCCCGATCGCAGGTAATGGATGCGAAACGACATAGGCCTATAGATTATGGTGGGTAGCAGAACTGCGAGGTGTACGTGAGCGCCCTGACATAGCGGTGATTACAGCAGAGAGGGATCGTCTGCAGCATTTGGTTCAGCAGCTCCAAACGCAGGTGAATGAGACAAGAGGATTGTTAGTGGTTGCGGAGTCACGGGCGGGAGACTAGAGGTGGGAGTCCTCCATGCGAGAGGCGTATTCATATGTTACGAGGAGAGATTAGCAGATCGGTCGTGCGGTACCAATAGCCGTGGTACCCTTGAGGACGAAGAGAGGCCCGGCGAGAGGGTCGCGATCACGATCATCACCTAGTTCGGGATGAGGCGTGAGGGTCCGAGTAAATGTTAGCAAGGTATAAGAATAAATAAGGATGCCCACTGCGTGTCGATGAGAGAGAAGATGTATTTGTTTAACATCTAAATAAAACTGAATATGTATGTTGATTTGAGTTGCGATAATAATAAGATTTGTTTGTGTTTTGATTTTGGTGTTTTGAAAAAGGATAAAGAGGATGTGATTAAATAGAAATACACAAAAATATTTATATTCACCACCACAAGGATAGGTTATGGTAGGGGATGGTCGAGCTAACCTTGGGAGACCCCATGTCTCGAAGTCTGCCTACATAGCCCATTGCACAAAGCAAGGAGGGCCTCGGATCGATGTAGTTCTCCTTAGGACCAGGAGAGGTGAATTCGGGAAATTTGGGTATGGTTAGGCAATTTGTTGGTTGATAAGAATTTGATGTTGATAGGTAATGTTGTTGGTGTTGGTAAGGTATGGGCGATGTTGATGTAGGTATAGGTAAAGCGAAAGTTAGCTTACCCAAATAGTAGAGGGAACCGTATCCCGATTAAGGTCAACACACAATCCTAGATAAGTCGAGCAAAAGAGCAAAAGTGTCCCGTAGTTGAGAAGAGCTAAACAAACCACATATTAACATAGGATGAGCTTGAATCCCTAGGTACCTTGCATAGGCGAGAAGTCGATAGGTGAAAAGAGTTGTATAATCACAATATATCGGATATACGTCACGTCCCTTGAGTTGAAACAAATGGTGAGGTGAGGTGGATGATATAGCTGAGGTACGGAGAACTTATTACAAAGTGAGTGTTCTAACGAAAGAGAACCTACCCTAAATAGACAAGTCCATGACTCAAAAGTCCTTTTGAATGAGGCTTTTCTTTTATTGAATGTAGACTGATCGATGCGGGAAGTCTACAAGGGATATTGATTGTATTATTCTTGAGGTCTTCACGAAGCTGATCAATGCGAGAAGCTTCTGATAAAGGCTAACTTTGTGTATATATTGTCCTCGAGGAGCAATCTATTTATAGTAGCAGATATGATTGTAATGCATAGCTGTCCTTCGGGGGAGCAGTCTATATATAATAGCAGCAATAGTTCGGCATATAGCTGTCCTTCGAGGGAGCAGTCTATATTTAATTTAGATGACTAGATGTTCATTTGGCGTGAAGCATCTAGTTTAGTAGGAAGTTTGACTCAAGAAAATCCCATAAGAATACGGCTTATTTTAATACTTTGAAGTCATGGACCGAGACTAAAAGGGGAAGGCATCATGAGGGAGGTGAGGATCAAACTATGTGAGCTTGATTGTTATTATGAAGTGTAGGAAACAGAGTGTATGTAGTGGTAAGTGAGCTCAAGGGACGAGCGACAGGTAGATAAGAAGTGATATAACACTAATTTCAATAGTAGAATGGTCGAAGATGCAAGGCATTAAGGGGTTCAGGCTCAGGTTTACCATTAAGCGAAGCTAAACGATAAGTACCAGATCCATAGGTATGAGTGATTATATAAGGCCCAATCCAATTGGGAGCAAATTTTCCACGTTTGCTCTTTTCTAGTTTGGTTACATGTTGATTCTCTTTGAGGACAAGATCACCAACCTTAAAGGTACACTCATGAAGTCGCTTATCATAAGCACGTTTAATGCGTTTTTGATAGATTTGAAGGTGATCAAGAGCTGTAAGACGGCGTTCGTCAAGAAGCTCCAATTGGGCTAACCGCTCTTGGCGGAAATCATCGTTGGTGAGAATATCCTGAAGAGATATTCTAAGGGAGGGTATTTGTATTTCGAGAGGCAAAACAGCCTCGGTACCATATACCAAAGAAAAAGGTGTGGCATTAGTAGAGGTACGAATGCTAGTATGATAAGCCCAAAGGGCAAGGGGATGTGATCGTGCCAATTTCTTCCGAGATTCATTGACAATTTTCATGAGGATTTTGGTTAATGTTTTATTAGAGGACTCGGCTTGTCCATTGGCTTGTGGATAGTAGGGTGATGAGAAGCAACGTGATTGGGTGTTAGAATGGAGCGACAGCAAGGTTTCATTAGGTAAAACCTCTATCCTCAAGGATCTCAACGAGAGCTTGTCGATGAGATTCAGAAGTCTGAATGAGATCATATAGTGTCATTTTTACGGGCGATTGGTGAAGTTGTTTAATCATATTTCGGTGGGCAATGCCATTAGAGACGGGATAGGCGGGTCCGCGAATGACCACTTTAGGTGGTGGTGCAATCGGGATGTTTCGACGGAGAAAGAGATGCCGCAGTGTGTTTTTTTGCTTTCCCATTGTTTTTCTTCCCCGAGTAGCGACACTAATCATATTAATCTCATAGACCTGAGATGAGGAAGATGGTTGGGATAACTCATGGTCTTCAAGAGGTGGGGTTGTAATAATGATAAGATCTTGGTGAGGCGGGACAGATGGTATAGGAGAGGGAATGGAAACTAAAGGTCTCTCCCTTCGTAAGTTGTCTTTCTTAATCTTTCTATCCAGGAGAGGTGGTCGGCGAAGGATGGTTTTAGAGCTTTGCATCCCTCCACATCATGTCCTGGTGTGCGGTGATAAGCAAAAATTTTAGACTCATCGTAACCCATAGGTCGGGGCTTAGATGGGTTATAAGGTCTAAGTGGAGGTAGGGAAATGGTCGCATTCTCCACCAACATAGCAAGGATTTTGGCGTAAGATCCTTTGAGTGGGTCAAAATCGGAAGAGGATGAGGGTATTGGTTGTATGCGGGTTTTGGTAATGCTTGGGCATGATTGGTTCGCACGGGTGGTGGTTTAGCCGAGGGGTGTTGATACATGGTTTTTACTAAACGTGATTTCTTTTTGGCGCAGGTTATGTTGGATGATGAGGCCGCCGATGATGTGGTATCGAGAAAACAACCTTGGGAAATAGGAGTGACTGAAAACAAATCTTTTGATGATGGAATTTGTTTAGGGTTGATAGGTGGACAGATACGCGGAGTGACGGTGTTGTTATACCCAGAAATTTCGTATAGGTGCGGAAGGCGTAGGTTGCCCAAGAAAACGCAGGAGGTATGATATATTGATGTAAGGTAGAGGGATGGGGTCCCAATATGGAAGGTAGGTATGACGATGATGGTTTTGATTGTGATAGGGGCACGGATTGAGTTTGTCTCCTAGGTGGCAGAGCGGATTTATTTTTGGATAGATCGAGTCGCCAGGCGGGTGTGTTAGACTGGGAATTGGTGAGGTCCCAGCGTAGGGAAGATCGGTTAAGTTGATAGAAGTGGACCGGGCATTTGGTAGAGGTGAGGGGGGTGAAGGTGAGAACAGGGGCATTTTAAGATTCTGTAAGCACTTCGGGTATATGGTGGAGACATCAGGATCAGTCATTTGCATTTGAGTAGAAAAAGGGGTACTCAAACGTTCCCATAGGGCCTCGTCTCATCTTCTGTGGAATGACAGTCTCCAGGTGTGATTTGTAATTTTTGTACGGAAGAAAGGTGGGTTGTAATTCCAGTCCATTTCGTGGGTGTGACACGGGGAGGTAGATGAGGCAACCGTATCAATAGATGTTAAGAGGTCAACCGGTCGTTGAAAAGATTTAGGCGATGAGGGACTAATAGGTAGGGCGTGTTCGAGGGATCTGTCATGTTTAAAAATGTGGTGATGTTAGTGTAAGAGATTTCGTCTAAGGATGTCAAAAGGAGTGAGCGAGCCTTCCTCTTGTGTAGCAAGAGTGGTAGAAAGGGACGTTTGGGAAATAGATAAATTAGATAGCATCCGCTCACAGTCTTGTAGGGATGTGGTGTAAGAAGACTCGTCGATGAGAAGAGAAGTCCAGCAGTTAACTCTTCTATGGGTAAAGGAATGATTTCACTTTGGCTTGATGGTGGTGAAGGAGGTTCAAACTCCTGTGTTGGTGGAGAGGCTTGATTTAAAAAAATTTCAATAGAGGCTTTTGGCTGAGAATCGAAGACTGCATGGATCTCATGAACACTCTCCTCGGCTAAGATATCTTGGTTCACGTTACTGTTGGACGAGTGATTCGGGAATGGCTTGTTGAAAATTTTCAGATTTCGGTTAGCAGGGGCGTTAGGATTATCGAGGGTTATATCCCCTGCGTCAACCATTTCCTGTACTATGTTTTTCAACATCTTGCAGTTTTCATGACTATGTCCTTTTACGTGGTGAAAGTTACAAAAGTCATTTTCTTTGTACCAGGAAGGTATTGCGCGGGTGGAGTCAAACCCAGAGTGAGGTTTAACAGGGGGCAAGGTGATAGCCCCAGCTTTGAGCAATTTCTCCAGGATGACACCATAAGTTTCTCCCAAGGGAGTGTAATTGGTGGGCTCGGCTTTGTACTTATAAGTGGTTTTCAAGTGAGTATTAGACGATGTTTGAGATTTGACCATTACCGCGTGGACAGCTCCTTTTGATTTAGAAGAAGTGGACGCGTGAGGAGTGGTGGTGTTTGGCTTGTTGGTAGAATTAGGAGTTTGGAAATTGGGGTTTTTGTTATGCAACCGCAATTTCTCTTCTTCTAAGGCTCGAATTTCTAGTTTCCGAGCCATGGTAAAGGCCTCGTCGAATGTGCGGAAAGTTTGAATTTGGAGGGTAGGGGAGATGTGCTTAGCATAAAGCAGCCCGCGCAAATAGTTCGATGAGTTCGGTTTGAGGCAAGGCATACGTAAGTTGGTTGATAAGGCCCCGCCATCATCCAACAAAATCTGCGATAGATTCGTCTTCAAATTGTCGGATGTCGTAGAGGTCGGTGATAGATACTTTCTTGGCAATGTTAATGGAGAAATGATCCAAGAAAGATTGGGCTAGTCAAGTTAAAAGAGAAGATCGAATGTCAAGTTAAAGACCTACTACCACTCAAGGCGGGTCCTGATAAGGACATGGGGAAGGTGCGGAGTAACAAGGCATCATCATGGGCAATCAAATAACAAGCATGTCTAAATGATTGCAAGTGTTGTTGAGGATCCTCTTTCTTGTTAAAACGAGTAAACTTTGGCAACTCCATTGAGGAGGATATGAATGAAGGGGGACAGAAGGGTGAATGGGCTCCCGACAAACTTGCTCGTATGTCAAGGCGCTATGAATTCTCGAAACGGAAGCCTCCGGTGTTTTGCATTTTGTCCATCATTTGTTTGATGAAATTTGTGGTTGGATGAGATGATGGTGCCATGAGAATAGGGATGTCCCATATAAGGTGTTGAGGTTCTTGGATACGTGTATGGGAATGAAAAGGTAGGCGGAGCTTGAGAAGGAAAGCTCGTGTGAATAGGTGGCGAGAGTAAGTCATGAATGGAGTGGTCCGAAGAGAGATGAGATACGGGCAAGTTGGTGGTAACGATACGTGGGGTCCAAGGTTAACCAAAGGAAAGCTAATCGGGGTCGTATGAACCTCAAGCTATCGGATTGGGAGATGGGGCTAGAGATGCAGAAGTAAGGCATTGTTATCGGGAGGAGTGGGAGCTAAATGAGCAGCTATACTAATAGGCATGCCAATAAGGAGCGACCATCAAAGCGTACGGTCGGGGCATGAGACAAATAGTATCATGCAATGTGGGATTAGCATCCAGAAATTTGGCAAAGTCCTTGTCTCCTACAGGAATTTGGGGGATCTCACTGGTGTTCGTAGGGTTCCCTATAGAATGTGAAGGGGGTGATTTAGGCAAAGACACAGAGCAGGCATGTGAAACCATGGCGGCGGCTTGCTTCCGAGTGATGACAACCATAGAAAAGAACACACAGGAAAGTTTCAATCTATCAAGAACAAAAACAACCTCAGAATGATGAATTTGGCAAGTTGTTGGTTTGTCAGGGGCTGATAAAGACGATGAATCGATATCGGTTTAGTAACCGGTGTCGGTCACAGAGCAAATGACGTCGGTCCCTTAACCGATGCCGGTGTCAAAAGTCTAGGATAAGAAGATATAAAAGGCTGCTAATTTGATTTTTAGCAACGTTGAGTATATTTATCAACTTATTGATCACAGAAGACAAAGTATGACAGAGAAAATAGAATTTGAAAACAAGCAAGAGGAACACGCAAATCTAAAGATTAATCCTAGGGTTAATTTTTAGTTATCATGGGCTTATGCCTTTAGACGTAAGATGATGTCGAATCCTAAACAACAAGACCTAGGGAAATGTCAAGTTTGTTTTGGCTTATAAGGTTACCTCAATCGGGTGGAGGAATACCGCGGAAAAGGGGGGATGTTTGAGCTGTTGTGTTAATTGTGAAGTGATTCGGTATGTGTTGTGCAGTGAAACTAAGGTTAATTTCCTGTCAATACCATGGATATCACCCCCACGTGTACGACCTGTTACTTAATCTATGTTCACTAGAATTGAAGAACAACAAGCAGGAATGCAATGCACGTGTTTTAAACCCAAATCGAAAATTATATTCGATGAAGCAAGAGAGATGACTTTCACTAATGCGAAACTAGGAAAGCAAGACAAATTCTTTACGAAATATATAACAAAAGCAGCAACAGCAAATATGCTTCCTAAAATGAAAATAAGCAAGAGAAAGAAACCCAAAATGGGTCCCACCGGGCGTGCCAAAATGTTTCGCTCGGAATGTTTCGGCTTCTGGGAATAGAGTTGCTTCTATCCTTTCATTCCTTTTAGAAACAGATGAGGTTAGGGTTAGG
This sequence comes from Taxus wallichiana var. yunnanensis, assembly GCA_018340775.1. NCBI lineage: Eukaryota > Viridiplantae > Streptophyta > Pinopsida > Cupressales > Taxaceae > Taxus > Taxus wallichiana. The sequence goes on from CM031240.1 coordinate 994,156,245, forward strand.
AGGAATACCTATTGAATGTCGAGATGGTGTGCGCGTACCGTAGAGAAAGATCAGGCTGACTACGGAGAACTCCTTTTTGTCTTGGAAGGACTACCTGCAAATAAGAACACAAGACCACAAGATTTTGATTAAACAATAAATGAGGAAACTTCTCATGCGCCTAGGAAATATAAAACTTCCTTTCGAAGGTGGTCGAGTTTTCGCTAATATGAATTAACACAAAATACTACAAAATATCAATTAAATTATTTTGTTAAACCGGGTAGGGGAAAGGCTGGTTTTCTCGTTTGATCGAGAGGAACCGATGCGATTCTATCGATAATCGACGCCTGTTATCGATAACCGATACCGGTGGGTTCTAGGATCTTCGTAGCTATGGTGTTTGTAATGGCTGGTTTTGGATGGTATTAGGAAATGGGATTATTGAAGCTAAAAGGAATGACAGTTAGATGCAATGGCACATTGGGTAGTGGATTCGAGAAATGGATTTAGGAGCACCGAGATTCAAGAAGCATAAGAAATGTTATAACAAAGGACATGCAAGATGTGACTTACTAGTTTTGACCAAGATGCAAGTTGATCTCCTTGGTCAGTAAACACTTCGGTTTCTTTACTCGTCTCGCTCTGTCAAGTGAAGATCCGACTCTGTTCCTCGCTCGCAATCTCTCTTGATTCAAAATCATTCGACTGATCTCCAAAATGAAATTCTCGATCCGTTGTTTTGGTTTGGGAGCCCATTTACAGAGGAACCGATGGCGGTTGCGTGGCAGAATCGACAGGTGGGCCGAGTAGGAACCGGCATCGGTAAGGAAAAAGTAGGCTATTTTTAGTAAAATAGCCCACCTTCCCTGCTTTTCTCCCGAGAGATCAGTTGCGGGCTTGGTCAAGTGGCTAGAAGGTCGGTTTTGGGTGCGAGTAAGGAGGCATTAGTTATGGATGTGAGTCTAGACCAAGCCATAAGTCTTAATTAGGTTAGTTTAGGGTTAGGGCTAGGTCATGATGAGGTGGCAAAGTGAGGTGGCGGGTAAGGTGATGTGGATTTATCAATTACAAGGTAATTAATAAATAATTGTGTAAAGTTTAGGTAATGAGGTTAGGTTACGAAATGGGATGCGGGTCACAAGGGTCGTAAGACATGAATTTGGTGTCTACACAAGTACCAAGAAATAAAATAAGGTGATTCACTCCAAGGACAATGACAAGATCAAGCCTATTATGTAACCTAATGCATCAAGGTATGAAAGATCATTCAATGGATATTGTTTCTTATGTCATGTTTTTGGTCATAGAGATAAATAATGTAAGACAAATTATTCTAAGAATGGTGTAGGATCCTTTAATGGTGAATGTAATTCATGTTGTGAATATGGTCACAAAGCTAAGGATTATGGATGGAATCTAGGAGTATTTGAGCCTAGAATAAGTAAGAGTATGTTTTCCAATTGATCTAATCCTATAGATTCTCAACCATGGAAAGACAATAGGAATGAGTTTTCTAAGATGATAGTATGATACAAGTGCAATGAACAAGGTCACACTGTAAGGTACTATTTGTATGGATCACAAAATCAAGATAAAGGCTTTAAGAGACAAAATTTAGTGGTATGCTCTTAGTATAAATTTTTTTCATGTTGCAAGCAATTTTTATCAAGATTTTTGCCTTGATAGGAATTATCAAGGTCCTTAAGAGAAAAGAAGTGGATTTTAGTGGCCTAGAGTGCAAGGTAATGGTCTTAGAAGGACTTGGGGATCTAAAAGAGACCTTGGTATCTCATCAAGAGCTAGAAATGATGCAATAAAGGGAAAAAACATGGTGCTCGATCAAATAAGAATAGATGAAGGAGTTTTTTAGGTGCCCAAGAAGGCTTAAGACCTCTTCAATACCTTATTTTAGGTTTTCATGAGACCTATATGCCTTCACTATGCTTCTTGAAGTTATATCATTGCATATAAAGCATTCATATGAGGGGGAGTTGTCTATGTCATTTTGAGTCATCTCCATAATGTCAAGGTATCTTTAAATTATTTAGTATGCTTATTGGTTCATTTTAGTTGCTCTTGTAAGTAAGTGGTCATGACCTCTGGTGGTGGCATAATTAAATGCATGTATTAGAGTATCTTTGATTTGTATGGTGGTTTTCCTAGTCCATGTTTTGTCCGAGGCACTTCAAGTATGTTCTAATGCCTCTTGTTCTTGTATTTTAGTGTGTATTTGCATCTCTGATATCTTCGTGTATTTTTTAGATGTCTATGTATATCAATTTTTCCTCAATAAGCATGCATGTTGTTTTTGTTGTCTTCTTGACAAAGTCGAGCTCCACTTTGTATCTTTTAGCTTATATGACGTGTCCTTCATGTGTTCAAGGGATTTATAATTTATTTGGTGATTTGACTAGGTTTGTGTAGTTGAATTTGGTCCTTATGAGACTAAGAGCACTCATTTCCTCTATGGTATCAATCTTTTCAACATGAGTGTCCTGGTCTATGTCTTGCTCTTGAATGTTTTGGGTCAATGTCATGTTCTCAAGTGTAGAAGGATCCTAATTCATCAATATTTGAAATTGATTTGTTTTCCTTGATTATTCCAAAGAAGTGTCTTTTAACTAACATGAATGTAAATAGGAGTATGAAAGAAATGTTTAATAGTTTGTGAAGGATTTCAATTCTAAAGCCCCAATGAAAGATTATATCCAGCTCAAATAGTCTTATTCAAAGTTTTATCTTCAAAAGGATGTAGTGTCACCTGGTATGAAGATATTCTAAGTCTATAATAAGGGATATGTTCCTTGACTCACACAATAAAATGTGAAGCATTACCCTATCCTAAGGTCAAAATACCAAACACACCGCTACAAAGTCAAGGAATAAAAATTCAATCTCAATTTTTTACTCAAAAGGAGATGTGTTATGTATGAATATGTTTACGATTGTATCTATGAGTGGTTAACGTGCTTATAATTAGTATCATGCTTATGGAATTTGTGTAGTTAATGTTTGAATCTTGAAGGATGTTGTCAATTATTCCTCATGTCTATTGCAAGGTAACTATGTAAGAACTATGGATATCCTGTAGTTGATATGGGGTATAATGGTGATCGAATAAGTCAAATACATAGTTGTAAAATCTTTGAGATCCTTTAAAAATATATTACAAGGTTTGAAGACCGAGTTATTTAATGATGACATCAACAAGATTACAAATGTCTACCAGAGTAGGGGAGTGTTGCTTGATGCTCCAATGTGATCTCAGATTGTGGAACATTGTGAAGGAGTGTATGATCTATTTCAAAGGATTATGTGTGCAAGTGAAGTTTTTGTTTCCTCGAGTTCAAAAGTGATAGTCTATAGGTGTATAAGACAGTTGACATGAAGTTGAATTCTAATATTAGTGATTCATAAGTCAAATCAAAGTTGTATCTTGTGACTATGTGCTTTAAGGTTGATGAAGTGGCGAGAGATACTTGATCAATACTATGAGAAAGGGAAATTATCAAGATGTTGACCTAGATTTGGTGGTCTAAAAGTGTGTGAAATGACTAATCAAGAAAATGTAGTTAGTGTTAGTTACAATAAGAGCATCATTCTCGCATTATTTGAGAACTATAGGACTCAAAGTAAGGGGAAGATGGAAATATATTCATTGCATGATCCGTGTTAAGAAAGGTAATAATAACCCCGAGCTCCTACATGAATAGAGTATGAGAATGAGGAAGAGCATGAAAACTTATGATATTTGATTTTAATGATTGGTAAAGTGGTTCGCTAGGAAAATGACATGAGAAATGGATGCTAAAGTTTTCTTTTATTATATCAGTGTTGCCCTAAAAAAGGTCTAATTACGATGACAGAGGTTGTGATGAAATGGTGCATGCTTGAATATACTATTAAGAGAGGGGGAATTCATACTTGAGCTCTCAAAGAAGGTAAGTAGGTTTTCCTAGACGATTGTGTGTCTATAGAGACAATGTTGGAGGTATCAAAACTTGCTGAAGAAAATTTTTGGTTCAAGGATTATGATTAACATGAAGTAAGGATGAGTATATTTAACAAGTGTTTTAATGCCATGGTAGAGTACTTGGTTCATCTAGAAGACATCAAACTAAGGTAATGCTTCAATTTTTGAATTCTCAATGAGAGTTAGTCAGCATAAGACAAGGGGGAGTTATGATTTGCATGATAAAGGTATGTATGGTGTTCTAGGACTTGTCAAAGTTTGTTCAAAAGATACCGAAATGTCACTTTAGGGATTTCACTCTATAAGTGGTATGTAAAATAAGAAGAATAAATGTTATGTTAATATTATGCCTAGAAAAGTTAGAGTATGGTTAAGAAATATGGAGTGATTGATAGTATGCTCATTTTGATTTGGCATGCTCTTGATGTAATTAGTTCAATCTATGCTCTCAAAAATATTTCCATAAAACCTAAAACATAGAAGAAGAAAATGGGCTTATGTTAATGATTATGGATGGAGAATGTTTTTTAAAAGCTTTTTTATGGAGTTTTATGTAAGTGCTTATTTCAAGAAATGTTTTAAGAACATAATTTAGAACACACATTCCATTGCTTATTAATCCATCACATAATAGAAAACCATATGACATCATAATGTGGAATGGTGCGATACATGTGTTAACTTTAACATCCTCAATTATACCGATATCTCATTTCATGACTCATTTTTAGACCGATCTCTCATGTTTATCTTGTTCTTGTGTATATGAAGTATACTTTGGTTTCTTCACCCTTAGAGGGTCATTCAAGTGTTACTATTTAGGAGATGCCTATATGAGTATCTATTATTGATACTCATATGAAATCTCACAACCTTAGACCATGTGACATAAGACAATGGCAACAAAAAATTTGTGATACTTTGGCCAAAGTTTTAAACATGTTTACCATGTTTACATTCCTAGATGACATACTCATCGAAAGGAATATGTCTTTCACCCCACTTAACTATTATCTAGATTAGTCTTCCTTGACTTTTGTCAATCCTTTCCAAGTCAAAGTTTCACACTAAATAGGGACAACTCACATACTTTAGTGTTGCAGTCTACTTGTGGTGACTAAGGGTAAGTAGACATACTCGAATCGACTTACGTCGATTGGGTGTGTTTATTCACCCTAGGTCAACATAAGTTGATGACTACACTCGATTATATGCCTATCTCAGTTTAGAGTAAAATAATGAACCAAAATTCCACTTATGGTAGTTGAGTTAGAGGAGATGAGTGGAATATTGAGGTATAGTGGTTGCTTCACAGTATCCACCTAATGAATTTCATCATTATGTGGTTATTGTGCAACAACAACTACACTGCAATAGCCCACTAAGTACCTTTAGCTTAATTGTCATACTTAAAGAGTCATTAGCTTAATCAACTATCGGATTGTTAATTAATTTAATTTACAACACACACATACCTAAGGGGTCAACTAAATTGAAGGTTAATTCCTTTAAGAAAGGAATCATAATGCACCCCTAAACCAGTTAAGGTTATACAGATCAATTCTGCATTATTATATATGAACTCATTATTAATAAATCATTCATTCATTAAACCCCATAATCCAAACTGACTTTAAATAAGAAGAACATCATCAAGTCTTCTTTAATAATTTTTCTTTATGGTACAAATCATATTGAATAACTTAATAGGTTGATTTAATTATTACTTGATCATATTCCTATTATCTTATCTCTTTCCATACATTGGTTCATACTTTAAAGGAATCACTTTTCATACCAACATTATATATTCAACTTATCAATGTAAGTTAAGGATCATAACTATATCCTTATTACTCTTTCAATTAATCAAGTATTGATTCATAAGCAATTAGACTTACTAACCAACATGGTTTAGATATAATCATCAACATATAATTAAGACCATATCCTTGTTTATTGATACTTAAGATAATAAAGTTCCTTTTTGTTCCCTTAGGATTTTATAGATTCATTTATAAGTTTCCAAACACATTCATTTGGTTCAACTCAGATAAGGGATACATCATTAGCTGTAATGTTGGTAATACATTATCCTCACCGTCTTAGTAAGTAAACTATATCAAAATTATAATTTAAGTAGTTTACTATGATAACTTTAGAATAAGGAATCTATTACATAGTTTCTCTCTTATTCAACTCATAAACCAAAGTTATCTAATATGTCAAATACTCTTTGACATATATTTACATATCCAAACATCATAGAAAATAACTAAGCCATTTTTCATACAAATCTCAAACAATCAACAAGTCAAATAGAAAGGCAGAATTTGATTTACTCAAATAGCTATAAGTATTTCAAAAACATTTCAATCATAAAATAATGTCATTTTTCAACAATTACAGAGTACGGTGGCACTAGGCCTTCATGACTCATAAAGAATCATTTCATAACTTTAACACTTTTGAATATCCAAAATAATTGAACATCATCAAAAAAAATGCAACTTTCTATAAGTCTTTCTCCTTTCACTTTTCATGAAATCCATCTGCACATTATTAGCATGTGTTAGTTCACAAGAAATGAGCATGATAAGAACTATCACATTAAAACAACATGCTATTATTTATCAATTTCATGAAAGGAAACCTTCTATTTAATGAAATTGATCTAAGTTCCCAATCTCTATTAATTTTAAAAGGCATGCCAAGAATGCCACCATACCAAGTTAGGAAAAGATGCCACAAGTACACTTTTTAAACCCTTTTCTCTAAAATGACAAAATATTTGAAGTGATTTTAAAAAATTAAGACCCTAGTCCCAAAACCCTTTTCAAACAAAATCAAGTGTTTTGAGCTTTCAATCAAGTAATCCCAAAAGATTACATGATTGAAATTCCCAAAACTTCTACCTCTTTCTTTATTTCCTTACCTTAACAATTTACTTTATACTTGTAATAATGTTGTTGAAGGTAAACCAAATAACAAAGAAGACATTTCCTTTCAGCTAAGTCATAGATATATATAAAGAAAACTATTCTAACTGAAACAAAAATTTGTATCAATACCATAATTATCCAAATATCCAATTACTTATTCCTAGAATTATCATCACAGTCAAGGAATCTAATTAACAACTCAATGTAACTTATAAGAGCATTCAAAGTATTTTCCTTTTTCTCACTTACCGACTAATTTCCCTTTTCAGAGAGTACTAATTATTTTTCAGTCAAATAACGAATTTGGGTGAACCAAATACAATACAATATTCTTTCAACCAAAATAAGTTAAACAACTTATCAAGTAAAAGTCATTCGACTAAACACAATCATGACCAAATAAGGATGGGTATACCATGACATATAGTGGACTTCCTTAAGTTAAAATTCAACTATTATCAACCACTGTCGGAATAGAATCCTCTACTATACCAAGAGCAGGGAAATAAAATTACAGAAGACAATTTAACTATAACAGTCGACCTTCTCATGAAGTAGATAATAATATTTATAGTCCTTCATAATTAGAATAACATAATCTAATAAAGTTCAAGGTTTCGAAACTACTATCCCCACAATTGATTTTGATTTAAAAGTCAACAACGATCAAACAATAACCAAAATTACAGAGACTCAACCCAAGTTGCCGAACTAAAATTTGAGTGACTCAACCAAACTGGTAAGACATTTTTGTCCCAAAGGGAACAACAAAATATAACAAGGATTTTAATCCCTAAAATACATAACAATCTGGATTAACACCATCTCTCAACAAGGTTACCTCAAGCAAGAAACTGAATGACTAATCACACCCATGAAGGGTCAAATAAAATGATTTTTGTCTCTAAGAGCTTGAACCAAGACTACAGGAGTATGATCAAGAAGGTTGAACAGAAATCTATGACCAAAAATTCCAGAGGAAGACAAGCCACATATTACCTAATGGTTACCCATAATCAGAAATAATGCACAAAATGAAAACAAAATAAGGGTTTCAACCTTGAATGAACTTCCTTTAAAAACTGAAAGGTTTTCTAATAATCCCCAAACTAAACAAACAAAAACAATAATACCACATTGTTTCTCATTCAATATCTCAATGCTTTTTGCAACAGAGTCATGGAAGGAGACCACAACCAAAAATATAAAAGAGAAATGATATAAAATATTATCACGTGCAACCAGAAGTAAGGTGCATCTAAAATTTTTCACAAAACCATTGTGAAACCATACTAGCAAGAAAAATCATTCCCAATATATTTTTCTTGTTCTATAGTAACATTGTTATCAAAATGAATGGTTTTCAACAACCCAAAACTAGATTTTCGAGGTGTATAAAGAGAATAAACAGATAAATATTTACCACATTATTCAATCACAAACCCAACTCAGAAACAATATCAATAAGTAAGAAGAGTTCATTTTATGAGATTGATAAATAAAGAAAAATATCATAATGGGATAGAGCCTATCATGCATGGTAGTGCTCCTTGTGAAACTCTTCCTAGTTCCTTGAGTTTCCCTTTGAGATTTTTGCAAAAAATCCACAAAACTCTTGCACTTGAATCCATAGAAACCCCACATTCTTTCTACCCATTTTTATTTATAGGATCTATAATAAATTCCTTCATTATCTCATCCATGCAAAGGAAACATTAAGAATGCAATAGAATCAAACTTTTAGTTTGAAAAATGGTAAAATGACATGTAGAGCCATTGAGCTCAAACAAAAAAATGAATGGTCAAACCAAACTTCTCTCTTTTCCTCCATTCCATCTGAGTTTCCCAAGGTGGTTTTCCACTTTTACCAAGATCAATAAATGCTAGGATAGACTATCATTCGTCCATTAATATTTCCTAAACCGACATTTATTTTAGCATTAACTAAATGTTCACAATACATGCAAAGCTTCCATTTAGCTATCTAGAATTTGATTCCCACCAAATCCATTTTGGCTTCCTCCAAGGGTGGCACAGGCTCCCATTAAATGTTATTTATTTCCTTAGTACTATGTGGGTTGGCACCCAAAAACCATGCCTAAACCCTTAGGTTTTTAAGTAACCAGAGTCAGAGCATAGGTTAGGTTTAAGTCCCCCTTAGGTCCATTTTAAAAATAGTGCCAACCTTAGTCTATATTAGGATATTAATGGATTCCTCTAGTTAGCTTAGGAATTAGAATCCTATTAACAAGAATACATCAAATCCTATCTTAGAATAATATGTATTTAGGGTAGTTAGGTTTACGCCAAGAATAATTATCACAATAGTGTGATTTTGTATTAGGTAACTACCAACATACATATTAACTTAAACATTAACCAAGGTCATTACTAACATATGCAAACATCACAGAGTAATCAGATCTTACTGAAAGAATATATGCACCAGATGTTACTAGGTGCTTCCATGGCATCATTTCCTTTGAGCCTGCTGAGATGACATGTTTGTAATTAAGGTTAAGTCAATTAGACTTAATAAAATGATCATACCACTTATCGATCATAGGCATGCCTTGGATCACTGAAATTGATCCAAGGTATGACTATCCCTTCATTGGAAATGAATAAACCAAGGTTCACATTAATTAATGTAACTTAAGTATCTTACCAACATAGTCCATTGGACAACATTTACCTTAAATCACCTAGTTTATAAATTATACCTCCAACATAACATAAGGAACATATGGTTAAAATCCAACATTAGTATAATTATGATATAATATGATTTCAATAGAGTTAGAAGGTAAATAATTTAATCAACAACAAACATGTCCAATCAGTCAAGAGAGTAAACCATCTCAGAACTAAGGTCATATATCAACATTTGCAAATTAAAGAAGTTGGTTAAGATTTTTTCTATCTTAGTTCATACATAGATAAGTATTTTCCCAAAGCGGCAAAAATTAATGATAATTTTTAGACTTAAAAGTCAAATATTACAAAAATGAAAATTAATTATGTTTAAAAAGATGAGGAAAAGAAGTGTTTATGTCATCTTAATATTTTCTCAAGTTGCACTCTCTTCACTAAACTAGTCCCATTAAATCTTACATTGGACTATTTTGTGATTTCACAAGTGCAACTTGTGAGTTTTCAACACCCTAATGGGTTCAACCATGATTATTCCTGGGTCTTGGACCTGTAAGGAATTCCAATTTAATACATGTGATAAGTTAAGACGTATTTATTAAGAAAATAAATATGAAAAACATCATGCATTCGTGATAATATGGGTGGTAGTGCTAAGCGATAAGCAATAGGGCTAATCACTTCTACAATATCCAAAGGTCCCACAAAACGAGGTGATAACTTGGCTGCTTTGCCAAAAGTAATCAAACTCTTTTTAGGATTAATACGTAAACATACCTTTTCACCAAGTTGAAACTTCCCATTGACCCTTTTCATGTCTGCATAACTTTTCTACCTATCAACAAATTCCTTTAATCATTCACGGATTAATTTTACTTGTTGTTCCATTTCAATAAGCATTTCAGGTCCAATTACCTCTCTATCTTTGATGTTATCCCAACTAACTGGGGTTCTACATTTTCATCCATATAATGCTTCAAAAGGTGCCATTTTAAGAGAGGAATGGTAAGTGTTATTGTATGTAAATTCAACTAATGGAAGGTATTCTTCCCATTTGTACTATTGGTCCATACAGTACATTCGCAACATATCTTCCATTACTTGATTTACTCTTTCTATTTTCCCATCCATTTCTGGATGATATGCGGAACTAAAATTTAGTTTTGTTCCTAAGGATGCATTTAGTGTTTTCCAAAAATGTGAATTCATCCTTGGGTCTCTATCAAAAATGATCAATTCAAGAACACCATGCAATATGAAAATTTCATAAAAATATTTTTGCTAAAATAGGTGAATAATCTTTAATATTACCAACAATAAAATGTTCTACCTTTTTTAGTTTTTCAACCACAACTAAAATAACATCATTTTTGTCTTAGACATAGGTAGTCTCTAAAAAAATCCATACTTATTACTTGCCATTTATACTACGGTGCGATATGAGGATACAATAAACTAGATGGATGCATATGTTTAGCTTTAACATGCTAACATTCGAGACAATGTGAGATAAAATATTTTATGTATTTCTTCATTCCTTTCCAAAAATATTGTTTTTATGTCAACAAAAAATTTTATAGCTCAAGGGATGTCTTGATTAAGGAGAGTTATGAAATTCGAGTCATTAAGTTACTCCTTAATTCATTTTCTAAAGGTATATACACCTAATTTCCATACCTTAAGATTCCTTCATTATCAAAGATAAAACCCTTGTATATTGCATCATTAGGATCTGTAGCAAGTGTTGTCTTTACTTGCTGAAAATATGGATCATAATTCATTGCATTCTTTACTTCACCCTTAAACCAATTTCGCAAAGTTACAAGTGTATAAGTATGTTTCCTACAAATTAGTGCATCGCCACTCGGTTTTATTTACCTTTAATGTAACCTATGTTGAAATCATCTTGTGAAAAAACTCTAACCATCTTCGTTGTCTTGCATTTATATTTGGCTGAGTGAAAATATACTTTAGCCCAAGGTGGTCATTTTTAACTCAAAGGGTCTACCTAAGAGATAATGTATCCATACTTGAAGTGCATGAACTATGACAAGTAAGATCTAGGTCATGGGGAACATAATTCAACTCATGTAACTTGAGTTTCCTACTCTCATAAGCTATAACATGATCATTTTGCAGCAATATACCTCCTAGTCCTTCTCTGGAAGCATCTGTAACTACTGTAAAGCTTCCATTTGGATCTAGAATAGTTAAAATAGGTGTTGTAGTTAGTTTTTCTTTTAGAGTTTTAAATTTTTCTTTCCATTTATCACTCCACACAAAAAAATTATCTTTCTTTTGTAATGAAGTAATTGGGGCAACAACTTTTGAAAATTCCTTAACAAATTTTCTATAGTATCCGACAAGCCCCATGAAGCTTCTAACTTCATGAACATTCTTAGGTGTTGGCCATTCAATTATGGCTACAATCTTTTATGAATCCACAAATATTCCATCCTTACTTATGACATGTCTCAAACAATACACTTATGTTTCATAAAAGCGAACATTTTGACAACTTACCAAATAGTTGTCTTTTTCTCAAAATCTCAATTACTGATTATTTAATTTCTCATTATGTTCTTCTAAGATTTTAGAATAGATAAGAATATCATCCAGGAATACAAGTAAACATTTTTCCAAGTATTGTTGAAAGATATTGTTCATCAAATTCATGAAAGTTGTAGGTGTATTTGTCAAACCAATAGGTAAAATAGTGAATTTGAAATGTCCATACCTTATTCTCGAAAGATATTTTATGAATGTCACCATCCTTAATTCTTAGTTGATGGTATACTGAGATATAATATCTATCTTGGAATAAACTGATACACCATGCATTTGATCAAACAAATCATCAATCCTAGGAAGAGAATTGTTAGGAAATTAGTGTTTACTATGTCATAATTATGTTAGATTGTTATACATTGTAATGTCAATATATATGACATGTTTATTTTTAGGCATATTATTAGTGTGGCTAGAGGGAGTTCCTATATTTTAGGAGCTGTAATCTCCTATAAATTTGTATATGTGTAATGTAGTTTTTGAATGAGCTTATTGAATATCATTCATATTTTTGTAGTGTGCTCTCTGTAAATATACTTGTACCCTTTCATCCGATATCGGATAAGGAGCGACCATGGCCTTTAGATGCATATGATCCCTGAAAATGACTTCAAACTATGCAACACATCGCACAATTGATAACTTCCTTCTCATGTCTTAATATGATCATGCCTTTGGAGGAAGCATGTTAGATAATTGAAGACTTGGGTAGAATTGTTGATAAAAGATAAATGCACTATATTTGACACCGAGTTCTTTATACATGAGGCTTAATTGATCTCTGACTATGATTATTCATTTCCATCTAGGTCCTCACGAATACTTTGGTAGATTATTTTACTATATGCTCATTTAATTTTACCCAATTTTCAAATCAAATAGACCCTTTCGATGTTCCTATGCAAAGCATTTTATGGCGAAGGGATCACATGTTTTTCTCCTCTTGATTTTATCAAAAACTTCAGGCCTCCAACAACCCACGTGGTCATCAAAATACTAGAACGTATCATGACACCACTTGCCACCACAAGATTCCATGACCAAATCGAGTCTTTATGATTCACAAGATCAGATTCATTGTATTTTATACATGTAGTTGTCAAACCATCTCACATGCAATTCATGTCATCATATTGATTTGTTTTGTCAAAGTTTTTAGTTTTTTCTTTGCATATTAAGTCTTGACATGATCCATAGTTGCATTTAATTTTTATAGGTAAGAAGGTTTTATAAAATTCTTTTAAAATGTAATTCAATGATATTTTAGAGTCATCAATTTAATTTCTAATTGATAGCTTTTAAGCTATATTAGAAATTAAGGTTTTATAAGTGTTGTTTCATTTATCTCTCTTTAATATTATCTATCAATAAATTAGTCTAGTTTATGTTGTCACATGTAATAATATAAGTCAAAATTCATCATTGTGTCATAGCAATATTAAGTCTAATATTACAACTTATGTGTTGGCAATTTGCAAAATTGTGTTCTAAGAGTCAAAAGTGGACCTAATGTGTTTAGGTGAATAATAGGTTATAGAGTCCATTTTTTGTGTCATTATTAAAATTAAAAAATTGAGACATAGTAAAATCCCAAAAAAAAATTGCCCCACTTTTTAATAATTGGACGCATTTTCACTTATACGTGACATCCAAATTGTAGAGGTCATTGTTTTTAGCTTCATGATCACATCCGTGAGTTTGAAGCACTGTCACTAGAGAATGGAAAGAGATTAGCGCCTCTCATTAGTCACCAACGATGGGGTCACATTTTTGTATGGTGGCATCTCTTTTTTAGTTTGATTTGATTTGATTTTCAGTGTTCCTAGTTTTGTGAATAAATGGAAATTTCACATTGTTGGGGGAACATAACACCAATGTTCCATTTCCATTTTGTGCCTAAAATGGCTAAAGTCAAGGGCAACTTCCAAGGCACAGTGGTAGTTTTCTATGTTGTTTGAGATCGAGTGGCAACGATTGACAACAATGGCTACAATTAAGAACATTTTGATTCTTATATAATGTGATATGAAATTTTATCCACATTTTAGTTGTTTACTTTAAGTAGTGTGTGATTTCATTCCTTTTCTATGATTGAAATGCGGAGGATGTAAATTTTAGAATTTTGAACAATTGTATAGGAGGGCAGCTGAATTGGAGTGATCCTTCAACTTTCATACTTCTAACATCGATCGGCCGGTGAAATCTAGTGTTCACTAGAAGTGAAAGTAGGAACTATTGAGTTCGCATATGTAGGTGAATTGGTGGAAGTGTGATCATCTGGTATGGTATTCACTTTGTGGTGAAGAGGATTTTTCATGTGCAGCAAGATTCAGACAATAAGACCCAAGCCAACAGTATGTAGACCTAAAAGTATATGCGAGAAGCATATGATTATGCTTCGAGTTCTTAAGATGTGCTTCTTCCCATGTAAACACTAAGGGGGAATGTTAGGAAATTATATTTTAATATATTATAACTATGTTATATTGTTATACATTTTAATAAAAATATATACGACATGTTTATTGTTAGGCATATTGTTAGTGTGGTTAGAGGAGTTCTTATATTTTAGGAGCTGTAATCTCCTATAAATTTGTATATATCGTAATGCAACTTTTTGAACAAGCTTATTGAATATCATTCATATTTTGTTATGTTCTCTCTACAAATTTTCTTTTACCATTTCAAAGATATCTATTTTTATTGTTTCTTTGTTTAACATTCGATAATCTATGCAAAGTTTAAGTGTCACATCTTTCTTTTTGACAAGAATTACCGGTGCTCCCAAGGTGAGATACTCACGGTCTAATTAAACCTTTAGACAAAATTTCTTACAAATGAGCCTTAAGTTCCACTAATTTAGTTGTATTTATGTGGTAAGGTGCCATAGAAATAGGCTTCGTCCCTGGTTTGATCTCTATTGTGAATTTTAATTCTCACTTTGGTGGAAGACCAGGTAGCTCTTCTGGAAATACATCACTAAAATCTCTTAACAATGGGTATTTCCCCCAGAAATTGCTACCTTCTTCTGTTGTTTCAGAAATTTTTACTGCATATAACATGAAACCTTTATTTTTGGCCTTCTTAAGTTACATAAGCGACAGTTTCCTAACTAAATTTTTCATTTTACCCCTTGAATGTCTACTATTTTCTATAGATCAACAAGGCATTTAATGTGTTTATCAAAACAATCTACTTTTTCTCTATGATCAGAAAGCTAATTTACACCAATTATGACATCATATGACCCTAAAGGAGTAACATAAAGGTATGCTTTTGTAGAAAAACTTGATAATTCTAAGGTCGCGCCTAAAAAGACATTTACTAACAGTATGGACATCATTATTACCATAATGAAAAATCCATGATTTTTCCATTATTCCATTTTTTAAAAATTTTGTAGCTAATTTGTTAGAAATGAAACATTCTGTAGCTTTTGATTTCAAAAAGTATAGTAACAGGTGTACCAAATAATTTACATAGCACTTATATGGGCGTAGCTTTCTTTTCATCTTGTTTATCAGCTATTGCAACATGTATCTTATGTTGTTGGTTGTTGTCATTTTCTTGAGAGGGAACTGATTTGCATAGTGATCCTTTCCACAATTATAACAACCCCCTACAGTGTCATCTTTTTAGTTCAAACTTACTTTCAGCCTTGTAATTACAATTTTGACCTCCATAAGTTTTTGGCCCATTATTATTATTCCTTACAGAAATTGTTTCTATTATTCGCAACAAGTTTATTTGTTGTTGTTTTCTTACTATTATCATCCACAAACTTATTTTTGCTGCCAAAATTTTTCCATGCCACTTTTTTGGGTGCAAGTGATGAAGAAGAATTGGTTATTTTCTATCGATTTTCTTCCTTATGTGCAAAAATTTCCTTCAATTTCTATTCCTGCCTTATGGATTTTTCTACAAATCCTTCCATGGTGGTTGGGCTGTGTACATCTACCTCCCCACCAATGATAGGATTCAACCCCATAATGAACTTGTGTATCTTGAACTTTTTGTCAGTTTGGTACTACAGTACATACTTGAGAAGTCTTGGTAAACCTCTCCCAATATTCAGTTACGGTAAGTTTTCCTTGTACTAAGTTTTGAAACTCAGTCATATTTTGATCATAATAGAGATGTGGCAACCAATGTTGTCTAAAATAGCCCTTAAATTGATCCCAAGTAATGTTGGCCTCATCAACATTTAATTCAACCTTACGGTTGTCCCACCATGATGATGCTTCATGGGAAACAGTAAGCTCCCCATACTACTTTGGTTTCCTCAGAGAAGTTAATTATTGAAAATTACTTCTCCATTTCACTGAGCCAATTCTCATCCCCATCCCTAGTGTAGTGCCATCAAATTTTCTTGGAATTATCCTTTTGATGTCATTAGTAAGTTCAACTACCAATCTTTCCTTTTTATTTTCAAGATGATTAGGTGCATTTGCAGTTTTATTATTGGCATTTGTAGCATTGTTATTTGCTGCATTATTGTTATCAACACCAATATTTCCAGCATTAGCATTGTTTCCTGGAGGTGGTTGATTGTTATTATCAGCATCATCTTCCTCCTCTTCATTTCCAATTACTTGTTATTCAAGTACAACAAGATGATCTCTTGTGTCTAACATGATAGTAAGGATCTCATAAATTTTTTGTGTTGTAGCTACCTCACCACTTGGAGGTGGGTTATTTACAGCACCTCCCTTGTTCTAACCATTTTCTATTAACAAGAAATTAAGTTTTTATCAGATATGGACTCAAATAGGTCCAAGAGATGAAACATTCATCTCTGATACCAAGTTGTAACATCCTCAATTATGACTTAGAAAACAAGGGATTTTTTTTTTACACATAATGTTCTTTGTTCTAAATTCACATAATTTAGAACAAACATTCCATGCTAATCCATCACATAACAAAAAAAACATATTCAACTATAATGACTCGGTCTTATACCAATATCTCATTTCATGACTCGGTTTGAGATTGATCTCTCATATTTATTTTTTTCTTTGTGTATACAAAGTATACTTTGGTTTCTTCACCCTCAATGGGTCATTCAAGTGTTACTGTCT
Organism: Taxus wallichiana var. yunnanensis; assembly: GCA_018340775.1. Classification (NCBI taxonomy): domain Eukaryota; kingdom Viridiplantae; phylum Streptophyta; class Pinopsida; order Cupressales; family Taxaceae; genus Taxus; species Taxus wallichiana. Next base: position 994,173,443 of record CM031240.1, read on the forward strand.
AGGAAGCCTATTTGAGTATTTGTTACTGATACTCATCTGAAATCTTGTAACCTTAGACCATGTGACATAAGACAATGCAACCAATAGTTTTCGATACTTTGGGCCAAGTTTTAAACATGTTTACCATGTTTACATTCCTAGAAGGCATACTTGTCAAAAGGAATATATCTTTCACCCCACTCTAACTATTATCTAGATTAGTATTGTTTGAATTTTGTCAATTTTTTTCCGCTTCAAAGTTTCACACCAAATAGGGACAACTCACATAATTTAGTGTTTCGAGTCTACTTATGGTGACTAAGGGTAGGTAGACATAATCGAATCGAATTATGTTGATTTGGGTGTGTTTATTCACCCTAGGTCAACATAAGTTGATGACTACACTCGATTATATGCCTATCTCAATTTAGAGTAAAATAGTGAACTGAAATTCCACTTATGAAAGTTGAGTTAGAGGAGTTGAGTGGAATATTGAGTTATAGTGGCTTCTTCATAGTATCCACCTAATGAATTTCATCATTATGTAGTTACTTGTGAAACAACAACCTGCACTACAACAGCCCACTAAGTACCTTTAGCTTAATTGTCATACTTAAATAGTCATTAGCTTAATCAACTATTGGCTTGTTAATTAATTTAATTTATAACACACACATACCTAAGGGGTCAAATAAATTGAAGGTTAATTCCTTTAAGAAAGGAATCATAATGCACCCCTAAACCAATTAAGGTTATACAAATCAATTCGTGCAATATTATATATGAACTCATTATTAATAAAGCATTTGTTCATCAAACCCCATAATCAAACTGACTTTGAATAAGAATAACATCGTCAAGTCTTCTTTAATAATTTTTTCTATGCCACAAATCATATTGAATAACTTAATAGGTTGATTTAATTATTACTTGATAATATTCTAAAATCTTATCTCTTTCCATGCATCATTTCATAATTTAAAGGAATCACTTTTCATACCAACATTATATATTCAACTTATCAATGTAAGTTAAGGATCATAACTATATCCATAGTACTCTTTCAATTAATCAAGTATTGATACATAAGCAATTAGACTTACTAACCAACATGGTTTAGATATAATCATCAACGTATAATTAAGACCATATCCTTGTTTATTGATACTTAATATATTAAAATTCCTTTTTTTGTTCCCTTAGGATTTTATAGATTCATTTATAATTTTCCAAACACATTCATCTGGTTTAACTCGATAAGGGATACATCATTAGCTTGTAATGTTGGTAATACATTATCCTCACCGTCTTAGTAAGTAAACTATATCAGAATTATAATTTAAGTAATTTACTATGATAACTTTGAATAAAGAATCTATTATATATAGTTTCTCACTTATTCAACTCATAAACCAAAGTTATCTAATATGTAAAATACTCTTTGACATATATTTACATATCCAAACATCATAGAAAATAACTAAGCTATTTTTCATACAAATCTCAAACAATAAACAAGTCAAATAGACATGTAGAATTCGATTTACTCAAATAGCTATAAGTATTTCAAAAACATTTCAATCATAAAATAATGTCATTTTCAACAATTACAGCAAAGTACCGTGGCACTAGGCCTTCATTAATCATAACAAAATTATTTCATTACTTTAACACTTTTGAATATCCAAAATAATTGACCATCATCGAAAAAATAAATGCAAATTTCTATAAGTCTTTCTCCTTTTACTTTTCACGAAATCCATGTGCACATTGTTAGCATTTGTCAATTCACAAGAATCTGAGCATGATAATATCTATCACATTAAAACTACATGTTATTATTTATCAATATCAAGAAAGGAACCCTTCTATTTAATGAAATCGATCTAAGTTCCCAATCTCTATTAATTTTAAAGGCATGCCAAGAATGCCACCATACCAAGTTAGGAAAAGATGGCACAAGTACCTTTTGAAAACTTATCTCTAAAATGACACAATATTTGAAGCTAAACAAATTAAGACCCTAGGTCCCAAAAGTAAAAAAATAAAGTGTTTTGAGCTTTCAATCTAATAATCCCAAAACTTCTACCCTCTTTCTTTATTTCCTTACCTTAACAATTTACTTTATACTTGTAATAATATTGTTGAAGGTAAAACAAATAACAAAGAAGACATTGCATTTCAGCTAAGTCACAAAATATATAGAAAGAAAACTATTTAAACTAAAACTAAAATTTGTATCAATACCATAATTATCCAAATATCCAATTACTTATTCCCGTAATTATCATCATAGTCAAGGAATCTAATTAACAACTCAATGTAACTTTGTTGGTGAGAAATTTTTTTGAGGAAACATTTGTGGATTTCTTTCCAACGATCTAGGAATCTAAGTCCTTCTACTTAAGCTGAAGTGCAATTGTCGTATATGCATCCACAAGTAAAGGTGGATTTTCTTGGTGGCCTTGTGTCTGGGGATCTAATAGGGGCACTCCAATGACTCTACGACAAAGGTAGAAATATCTTTCTAGGTAATAATTTTACTAAAGAGTGGGAAAGGGGAGTGAGAAAAGAGGTAGGAGAACTAATATTGCAAGTAGAAAATTAGATTCTTGCACACGGTAATTAGACCAATTAAATTTAATGAACACAAAGTATCAGTAAACCCCTTAGTTAAAAATGCTTAAAACTCCTTATTGTATTGATGCCCAAACATAAATTATACATAGTATGAGAATGGAAGACATTGAGAATAGGGGAAAAGTGGCTAAATCTTTTCACTCACAAGTGATAAAAATATCTCTCATGAATTTACAATAATACAACCAGCTAGAAGAGTTTTTGTTATCCCATTTTAATGATCCCAACTAAAATTAAGATAACCATAGAAATTTTTTAGAAAAATATCCCAAAATACCCTTTTGAGGAGATTTTCAAGTTTTCGGGTTTCAACAACATGATCACATATTTTATATGTGCCTCATGCAAATTGTTTCCCAAAACCCGAAACTGATACAAGCTAGTTCATCGGGTTTTCGGGACTGAAGCATCGAACATAATTCAAAAAGGCATGCTTAATGTTGCATGACTTCGAAACATGAAGCCTAATTATGTTCCTTTATGTCGGGTTTTCGGAACCTTCGAACATATAAAAATACCATGCTCTTTATGTCACATGTTTCCCGAAACTGACTTGGTAGGAAATCCTTTGTGTCGGGTTTCCGAACACTCCAAGCATGATGACATGGCATTAATTCCAAGTTGTTGGGTAGTTGGCACACGTGTCAAGTGAGGTGTAATAAATGTGGGGTTTTTATAAATAGTTGGATTTACATGTCATTTTTACCAGTCATACTTTTTGTTGCATGGATTTTCTCGTGTATGTTCCTTCAACCTTAAAACTCGATTTGATCTCATGCTCGATTGTGTGACTCATTTTTGATTATTTTTCGAACTAGCTAAAGGTATTTTCCCTACCCTCTTCTTGTGAGGTCTTTTGGACATGTTTTTATAGTTCCCTTTTTGATGTTCTTCTTGCTTTCTTGTTTTTCCCTTTAGGGTTTGGGGTTTTAGATTGTGTTCTTCATTTTGGGTTGTATTCCAATAGAAATTGTGGTTTAGGATTCACCCTTAGGGTGTTTTCCTATTTTATGCCTTGGAATATGCCTTTTTGTGTTTTAAAATAAAAAGAGAAGAATATAAAAATCCTAATTGTTGAAATGATGGAAAGTTTACATGTCTCGACATCACAAAAACCCGATCCCTCTATTTCGGGTTTTGCAGGATGTTTTACAATTTCTAAGTTCCACAGTGTGTTGGGTCTTGTGGCATGCCGGGCATCTAACATCTTCCGACATCTGATTTCCAGTGTGTCAGGTCTGGCGGTGTGTTCGACATCTTCCACTTTCCACAGTGTGTCGGGTCTTGCGGTGTGTTCGACATCTTCCAGGTTCCGTAGTGTTTTGGGTTTCTACAAGTGTCCAACACCTAATATTTTCTGACACACTCAAGTTTTTGTCAATTTTGCAAAGTGTTTGAAAAATCCTAACCTCCGACACACTCAGCAGTGCATCGGGTCTGTGGGGTTGCTCAACAAGTTTTCAAGCCCGAGTGTTCAAACCAGAAGTGATCAAGGAATTTCTCCTCCAAGACTCCTCATGTTAGATCCTGGACCATCACAAGATAAGTCAGATAAGTCAAGGAAGATGAAGTACAAATTCAGGAAGGTGGAGTCTCCTTCCTACATTGATTGCAATTATGACATCCGGGATACAGAACTCGGAAATATAGACATGGAAGATTTTTGGAATAGAATCAAGGATTCTTCCCAAACCCCCTGGATGAGATCAATAGCTAGCAGTGGCCTCCCTCTTACAGCAGGATTCCCCATGTCTGCTTAGTGCCTTGAGTTCATCTTGGCATGTGCTTCAAATTATGACTTTGCTTCTCGTTCAGTGAGAAATCAGGTGGGAGAAGTTATAGTTAAGTTAGATGGAGGTTACTTTGATGACCTTCTTAGATTGCCTAACTTCGAGGAGTATGTGGATGTGAATCTTAAATCAGCTCAGAAAGCATAGGACAATGACCAGGAAGATTGTATTAAACATGTGAATAAGAAGTTCCTGATCAAGGCCAAGCTAGCTGTCTCTAGGTTTCAAGATTTGTTCCTAGAAGTGATTTCATTCATGAGATCAACGATATCATTACCTTGCTGAGGTGGGTTTTGGATTTCCTGAGTCAAATGTTTTCCAAGGATGGATGTACCAATTCATGGTCATCATTAAGAAGAATCAACAGGGGATTGATTGGGGTAGTCTTATCAGTGACGAGGTAGACTCCCAGATGAAAACAATCTTGTCTACGGGAAATTTTTATATGTCCTCATATGTCACCTATGCAGCAGTTGGTATGAGGAATTATCCCAGATTGGACACAAAGGGGAACAAGGTAGCTGAACACATTTATTGGTATTTTCCTTAGCTAACAAGGAAGGGGTCTGAAGACCAATTTAGAAGAGTAAATGATGCTTTCTTTTATGAGAACATCTACAGGATGAACCCCGAACTGAGGAAAACAAGATTCTCTGATGAGGCATGGGCTGAAGTTTCAAAATGGGGTTGTGTCTTCTTACAATTTAAGAATTTCACATACCTTGAGTGGTCATGTACCCAGGTGGTCCTTTCGATTGCCCAAATACCTAGGAGACAAGCTGATCCTGATGAAGTTGGTAAGGTAATTGGTAAGCTGATCCGTGCTTCATGTACTGTATCCTTCCCAATTTCTATTGGAAGGTATACCTACTCAACCGTGGTAAAAGAAAATAATGTAGTGCACGAGCTTCAGGATAAGTTAAATAAGCACATGAAGCACAGAGATGGGTTTGACTTTCGAGGAGTTCTTGAGTCATATGGAACCCTATACCTACATGTGGCTAGAATAGAAGACATACTGGGTTAATCTTCGTGATGAAGATGCCATCCCCGAGAAAGGATCATAGCAGGTTAACACTTGAAGAGATTTAGACACTTGAGCTCACTAACATCCCAGAGGGTAATGGTGACAATGAAAGTGTTCTGGATGCTTCATACTGATGGACTAAATGAGGATCAATACGTTTTCCCAGCTATTGATTGGTTTATCGGTGAAAAATTGTGTGTTGTGGATAGATCAACTTTGATTCTAGTATGTAATAAGGCATGGCTCATTTCTTAGGGAATGAGTTACAAAGAAAAGAGTTTTTAAAATTTGGTTGCTTTGGAAGTGGAGCCTTGTAGAAAGGAAAAGGAGAAGAGCTCTTCTAAGAGGCCTATAAAGGTCAAATTTGTCAAGAATGGAGGAGAGAAATAAGCTCCTTCATCTGCCACTCTAGCTGAGATGGTGAACATACCAGATTCACCAACCCCAATAGAAATAGGGGAAATATCTTTGGAGGTAGAGGTGAGCCAACTTATAATCTCACCTTTGTTGATTGCCCAACGGAGAGGTAAGTTTATCTCTCACTTCTCGGGCTTTGACTTCGGATCTCGCACCTCCTCCTTTGCAACCACTTCCACCTCCTCTTTCTCCATATTCTTCATTGCCCATGGCTAGCATCTTCTCAATCTCTCACCTCTCTTTTACGGAACCGGTGACTATAGATATGCCTCCTCCTTCTACACCTCTTTTCACTGAATCCATCACCACACTTGTGACTGTTCCCACTCTACTAGTATGTCTTCCTCCACTTGCAAGTGTGACCCTAACTCCTGAAATAGTAGCAAATTCTTATGGCACACCTTAATGGTTGCTTGATCAGACTCTGAGGAAGAGGAAAGTGGTAGTTCCCCTAGCAGCCATTGATTTTAGTTCACTCAAGGCTTCTCCTACTAAATCAGCCAAGAAACCCAAAATAGTTTCAATGGTTTTAGTGGATGCTTCAAGGTAAAAATTTGTAGATATCGCCACTCCTATAGCTGTTATTTAACAAGACTAGAGAGGACATAATGGCCTCTAACTATCAGTGAATAACTAGGGTCGATCTATGGAAGGTGACGACAGAAGAGAGTACAACAAGATGCATGAGATGTTATGAATGTGATATGTCAAAAGTTAAAAGAAACAAAGGAAAGTAGGGATGAGCTTAAAGAGAAAGAGGAGCAGTTGACCAAAGTGTTACTCAAGCTCTCAAAGCCTCCTAAGTCAACACCATCATCCTCTACTCCTATCGGGTTCAATTTCTCATCGGTACCCATGATTGAGAAGATTAATGAAAAGGGGTTCAACGGAAATCGGGAACCTAGAGTTTATTTTGGAGCTCTCAAATGCTGAAATAGATTCCATCCTGCATCTTGGTCAAAGAGGACATCATTCCACATGGGGATAAAATTTAAGCTAACTAAAGCCATGATTCGAATAAATATTCTCGGTGAAGCTTGTAGTAAATTGAGAGAATCAAGAGATCAATTGGTCGATGGCAAGAATGACTTAGAAGAAGAGCTAGTCAAAATCTATGCTAAGGTGTTGAGTGAAGGCTCGAGTATCTTACCTATTGATGATATTTACAAACAGATCCAAGAATCAATTCAACATGAACCAACTTATGGATTCGGCATGGAAATCATTGATAGGTTTGTGAAAATCAAACATTCTTTAGAGACCCTGAGGAAACTCAACAAGAGATTGAAAAAGCTTCCTGGTAATGCTAGTGATACTCAGGAAACATGTGAAGTTTTGAGTGATCATTCCACCACCTGACGAGAATGAGATGCAGGGTATAATCTGAAAATTCCAAGAATTTTGGGACAAGCAGGCTTTGTTGGAGGAAGATAAAGATGATGATACAAAATAAGCACAATGCGACATGTCATTTCAATCTTGAAATCGACATGTCTTTTTCATTTTTGTTTCATCACATAAGAAGCAAATTTTGACTTGGTCTCCTACGTGAGAGTCAAGCAAAATAGGACTCTCTTTAAAAAGACTATTTTCTAGGATTTATCCTATTTTCTCTCAATGCATTTTGTTATAAATAAGGGATGCTTATGCATTCCAAAGGGTTGAGATTTTGGAATATTGAGAACTTTTGTGAAGAAGAAAAACTTTGTGTTTTCTTTTAATCATTTGAGGAATAAAAATCGATGTTATTTTTACAAACTTCGTGTTGTGAGATTCATCTCTCTTAAGATATTGTTGTTATGTTTAGGATCTTAAGCTATTCTTTGTTTAGCATTCTCAATCATTTTAATCATTTCAAATATTACATTAAATTTGTTATCAAGAACTCATGTGATAATTTCATGATGTGTTTGCTCAAAAGAAAATACGTTCCCATCATTTCCTTTCCATTGTGTATTCTTTTCTGATCCATTCCATTTCAGAAAATAACAATATATTTACCTAGCATGGATATGGACTTTGGGATTCTATCCCAACCCCAATGGTTAGATTAATGTGAATATTGTACATATTATTTCTGTTGTGTTTTAGATTAGTAATAAACATGCAGCCTCACCTATTTTTGAGGAGGGATTTAATCCCATGCACTGTGGTTGAACCTCATATTTTGGTGTGACAAAATATCCAACCAATAGTTTTTGGCAACTCTGTTGGGGAAATATGGATTGATAAGACTAAGCTTATCCTTTTGGTGTCTGGTGACTCCGTATTTTCCTTATTTTCAAGAAGATCCATTTTCCAGTTCAAGCTGGCCAAGAAGATCTTCACTCGGTTAAGCCGAGCCAAGGGTGAAACTGATCCATTCTTTGATCTGCTTCAACAACATAATTTCAGGCTTTCACCCAATAGTGTTGCATCTAGCTGGGCAAGAAGTTCTTTTCCCATCCGAAGGAATCAAATTCCTCAAGAACTAGGAGTCTCTACAACTTGTCATGCATTATTCTTGCCAGATATTCATATTCCTATTCACACTTCATTTAGAAGAATGGAAACACAACACAATGTGCCTTGGGGTGCAACTATCGGTTCCCTTTCCCTTACTCCACCATTACATGACCTACTTCATGGATCATGGAAGAATATTCCTAAGTTCAATTATGATGGGAAACAACATCCTGACAAACACATTGCCTCATTATTTGTTGCATGCGGTGTTCTTGGGGTTGCGCACGAATATGTCTCTGTTCAACTCTTCATTGAAACATTTCATGGTGTGGCGAGAATGCTTCTATCATCTCCCAAATGCATGCATTTCCAACTGGGATACCATGAGATCTATATTTGAAGCAAGGTTAAAACTAGCTGAAGATTCTCATGCCTTGTTAGCATAGCTTACCCACATGAAGAAGGAGTCTTACGAACCCATGCGGGACTTCATAGCCAAATTTAACAAGCTGATTCGCAAGATTCCAGATCACGCTATTCCTACTCTTGAGAATCAAAAATGTTTCTTCATCAATGCTCAACCTCTGGATGTAAGCTTCTTGTTAAGAAGATCTGTTATCCCTGATTTGGCCACCACTCAAGCTATGACCACCGAAATAGAAGACGATCTTATTCTGGCCAGAAAGATTAGAAAAGAATCATCCAAGCCTAAAAATCAGAGTTCTTCTCAAAGTACTACTAATCCAATGATTTAGAAGATGGCTAATGACTTGATCACTTTGAAAAATCAAATGTCTCAACAGGTGAGCAATGTTCCGTATCGGGATATTCCTAGGTGGAATTTCAATAATACTAATGGCGCTCCCACAAGAGATAGACCACGGTTGACCATTGCTCAACCGAGGCTAGCTATGAAGCTCCTCCTATTAATGCTATAGTAGAGATAGTTGAAGAAGTGGAAGAATCAGAAGAACAAGATTCTCACGAAGCTTTTGAAGCTTTGGGATATGCTGATGAGTCCTATGATGATTTATTTGGTGACTCAAAGCATTGGGTATTTGAAATACAAGGAAGACAGATGTGAACATGATTGTCAGTTATTTGTGGTCTTTACTCGATCCCAATCTCAAAATCCTAGAAAACCAGTAGAAGGCTCTAAGGAGAAAAATAAAGAAGCTCCCGTGGTCATGACCAAGAGAGGCTCTCCTATTTTAGCACAAACTGAAAGGGAGACAACTAAAAAGGTAACAAATTCTTCTCATTCTCCTTCTCCTACTCCCAAGACCAGTACCTCAGCTCAAACCCATATAATCAAAATTGAGCCTACCATCATTCCTTCATATACTACTTTTGACATTATTGACCATGCAAAAAGAACTAAGATCCAAATGTCAGAAGTAGAATATCTTCAGTCAAATCCTGAGCAATTTGAAAAGCTTGCCAAATTCATTAGAAGTAAGGTTGTTGTCCCTTCATCTTCAAAAGGCATTTTGTCAAGTCCTAATCAACCTTCACCTTAGACCAATATGACCTCTGCTTCTTCTTCAGGGAAGATCAAACCATTTTATTTGTCTTTACTCATAAACATGAGTTCAAACTCAGTAATTACATAATTGACTCAGGAGCCTCCGATAACGTGATGCCCACAAAATTAGCTCATGCCCTTGGACTTACTTTGAATAAATCATATGGAAAGTGTTACTCCATGGAAACCAAACAAGTTCCTTTGATTGGTCAAATCAAAGATGCACAATTTGCATTTGTCGCCTTCCTGGAGAAGAGAGTAAAAATGACCATCTTGGTTGCTGATATCCTAGCTGCTTACGGTATTCTCTTAAGAAGAGGTTTTGTAAAGATGTTGGAGGGGAAATCAATATGGACTAGACCAAGGATAAAATTCCAGTTAATGGAGTTCCTCGTATTCTCCATCCAAAACCTCAAGTGAAGTATTTAGTCACTAAATCGGATGACCCCAAGGCTCAAATTCTTTTCGAAGATGTTGGCTTAGGGAATTATTTCATGACATCAGAGATACCAGCTATGGATGTTAAGGAAGAGGATCCTAATGGTATTTGGACCCTTGAGTTTGATGGGAGCTGTTCAACTACTAGATCAAGTGCCGAGATAGTTCTTATATCTCTGGATTTCGAGATCTTTCCCTTTGCTTTCAAGTTGCAGTTTGATAATACTAATAACACAGCTGAATATGAGGCTTTGTTATTAGGATTAGAAATGACAAGACAAAAGGGAATCCGAAACCTCAAAGTTCAGGGAGATGCAGAGCTCATTGTAAATCAAGTGAAAGGGGTTTATCAAGTCAAAATGATCGCCTAAAGCATTATAAGAACAAAGTATGGGACAACATAGAATGCTTTGATGCTTTTTCTATCAAGGTAGTTTTGAGGGATTATAATGACAAAGCTGATTCATTGGCCATGTATGCATCTCTTCTCCTTCCTCATCCACAGTTCAAACAAGACACGTATACCATCGAGATTGTGTACCGTCCTAGTGTTCTAGATAATTTAGCACATTGGCAAGTGTTCAATGATGATCAACAGGTATTGTCTTTCCTTGAAAAAGCTAACAATTTTAGTGAAATATATTTTGAAGGATCAGAATCATCTTTTCGTGAATATGTTTCAAGTTCATATCAAGAGATTGATGGTGAGTTCATTCAACTTAAAGGCAACAAGATTCCCAAGGGATTAGTTTCTCTGGAAGGTTTGTTTGATAAGCATGACCGGTTTATTCGGGATAAAGGTAAGTGAAGGCACTTCTCGTCATAAGTAGATCAAGTTAACACGGGTTCCGTTGATCATTGCGGATGGTAAACATCGGTAAATGCAATTCACCAGAGGAAAAGGAAATATTATCTTCACTCTTGAAGAGATACATGGACATCCTAGCATGGTCATACGTGGATCTAAAGTCTTTCAAGCCTAAAGATGTGCAACATAGCATTCCCTTGAAGCCTAAAGTTAAACCCCACAGGAAGAAGAAGAGAAATTACAACCCCAAGATCTCAGGGACTATTCTTACAGAAATTTAGAAAATTTTAGATGCAAGGATTATCTTTCCGATCCATCATTCCACCTGGGTTGCTAACATCATCCTTGTCAAGAAGGAGAATGTCAAAATCTGGATTTGCATTTATTTTGGAACTGAATCGAGTCTTCATTAAAAGACAACTACCCCTTGTTGATCATGGATCAGGTGTTACAAAATATTACTGGATTGGAGATGCTATCCATGCTCGATGGGTTTTAGGGTATAATTAGGTTGAGGTAGCTGCAAAGATCAGCATAAAATGGCATTCACAACCCCATAAGGGACCTTTGTTTACAGGAGAATGCCTTTCGGTTTGATCAATGCTGAGAGCCACATTTTAGAGAGCTATGGACTTAGCTTTCAAAGATAAAATGGGTAAAGTCATAGTCATATATTTGGATGTCTTGATGGTCTTCTCTAAAAATGAAGTGATCATTATGATCACCTAGAGCAGGTACTCTTAAGGTGTAGGCGTCATGGGATTTCATTAAATCCTAAGAAGTCCAAGTTTGGAGTGACAGAAGGAAAGTTGATAGGTCATATTATGACTAGAGAAGGAACCAAAATCGACCCAAAGAGGGTGAAGGAAATTCAAAGCCTTACCCTACCTACAAGTAAAAGCGGGTGCGAGTCCTTTTCGGGAAAGTTAATTTCCTAAGAAGATTTGTGCACTGATTTTCTTGTGACAAAACCAAGGATATCCTTGGGATGATGAAAGGAAAACTCCATTTCGATGGAGTAATGAATGGAATATTTATTTCAATTAATTCAAAAGGAAATTGCACATGCCCCCATTCTAGTATGCCAGGACTTCAAAAATGATTTCATCATGTACAACTATGCTTCCGCTCATACAGTATCAGCCATCTTGATGCAGGAAAATGAAGAAGGAATTGAAGCTCCCATCACTTTTATGAGCTTCCCATTGAGAGAACATGAGTTGAAAATGTCACAAATTGAAAAGCATGCTTATGCGGGTGAGAGAGAAGTGAAACATTTTAGGTATTATGTGTTGAGTTCTCATACCCTCGTTCTCATTCCCCGATATCTTGTAGTTAAATCCATTTTGACTCAACAAGAGATGGGTAGTCAATGGGATAATGGATAGCTAAAGTCCAAGAGTATGACTTGGACATCAGACCTACCAAATTGGTACAAGGAAGGGGCTTGTGCCAATTGATTGCAGAAAATAATGTTGAGACAGAATGTGAAAAAACGAAGATACCTCTTCAGAATTACCCATGGTGCTTTTCGTGAGCACGAATGACGAGTGGTACCAGAGATATTGCTTTCTTTTTGACTTATGGTGAATGCCCCCCACATTTAAGCCAAAAGGAGAAGAGAACAGTTAAGTTAAGATCTGTAAGATACATTCTGTGGGACAATGGAATATATAAGAAAGGCATTGATGGCATTTTCTGCTATGTTTGTGTTGATAAATCTCAGCAAGTAAGGCTCTTAGAATCATTGTAAATATCTCCCCAGGTAAATATAGACAAGCAGGAGAATGGAGAAATCAAAGAAGCTCAAATCCCTGACATGCCCAAGGTGCACAGAAGTGGTGCATGACAATGGATGTTGACAGGGCAAACGGTGTGCCCAAGGCGCACAGAAGTGGCGCACGACAATGGATGTCGACAAGGAAAATGGTGCGCCCAAGGTGCATAGAAGTGGCGCACGACAATGGATGTCGACAGGGTAAACGGTGTGCCCAAGGTGCACAGAAGTGGTGCACGACAATGGATGTCAACACACACATGGATGCGCCAAGGTGCACCTTCAGGAGGCGCAACATTTTGAGTCTTTGACAGAAGCAAACCACAGCACAAATATTCGAGATGGGCTTAACTTTTGACTGGGATCTCAGATTCATGCAAGGTTGGACTTTTTGGAAATATTATGAGGTCCTCTGTCTAACTATGACTGTATATCTTTAATTGGGTGAGAACAAATTCTTAAAAATGCAAAATATAGTTCGTCACTTTTGGGTTCGCTGGGGTTCTCACCTACCACCATAATGAGATAATTAAATGCAGTCTGGAGGTGGTTGGGGTAGATTTCAAATTCCTCTCTTCTCCCTCTCTCATTCTTCCTATAAATTGTAAGGAGAGGCTTCTTTTTGGTGGTTCATCTTTTCAGCTCTGCCCTCCCTTCTTTTTCTTCTCCAGGGTTGAAAAAATGGAGTTCGAACCTCCTCCCCTGCTCTGTAATGGTGTTTTTTTCCTTTTACTATTGAAATGATGTTCTGTGAAAACTTCTGGAGCAACAAAAACATGTTTTGTGATGCATCTGTCCATCCTTGCTTGTTTTTGCTTGTTTTCTTCTTGCCTCTCTTCATTGCAGGTATTTGTGCATGTTCTAATGTTCATTACAGGTCTGGAGCTATGTTCATGGAGTTTTGGGACATTTTCTGTGTGAAATCTATCCTTGGGTTTGTGATGCGTCTATCCATCCTTCCCATTGCTCACCTCTCCTTGTTCCATGGCAGTTTTGATAGATGTTCAACATTCTCCTTCTCTGGTGTATCACCATTTTAGTGTAGGCTTTTGCTTTGTTTTTCCCTTTTCTCTCTCTCTCTGTCTCCTTGGCATGGTTAGATTAGGTTTAGATTAGCTTGCCTGCACTGGAATAGCTTGTGGCAGGTAGTTTAGGAGGAGGAACCAGCCTCTAATCTGGAGATTCCTCTCTCATTTTACAAGTCCCACACTTGGAGAGAGGATTCAATGTTATGCAATCACACTGGATGATAGTATGGTCAACCTAGAAACCGATCAACATCTAGGGGTCTTGCCGTGATTTTACAACAATAGAATGCTTTCACAATATCACATACGGAGGACATTTCTCTTCCTCCGTAATAGCTTATAAGATCCTATGGGCTAGGTATGATTGGCCTACTCTCTTTTGAGACTCAACAGAATGGGTGTCCAAATGTGAAGATTTTCAACATTTTGTTGGTCATCCTAAGCTGGCAACCCTTCCCTTGAAGCTTGTGGTGATTGAAGATCCTTTTTCCAATGGGGAATTGATATCATCGGAGTATTAAATCCTACCTCTAGTGCTGGCCACAATTACATGCTCACTACCACAGATTATTTCACCAAGTGGGTGGAAGTTGCACCTATTAAGCAGGCAACCTCTGAAGCCGTGTGTAATTTCCTTAAGGAAAATATAATTATCAAATTTGGTGTTCCTCACAAGATCATCACTGATAATGCCTCCAATTTCTCATCACATGAGCTAACAGAATTTTGTTATGGATTCAAAATCATTGGCCCATTCATCTGACTATTACCCCCAAGGTAATGGTCAAGCTGAATCAAGTAACAAAAACCTAGTTAATATATTAGAGAAAGCTAGTTGATGAGAATAAAAAGGATATGGTACAAAGCATTGTATGATGCGTTATGAGAAGATCAGATTACTCTGAAACGGGCTATTGGGATGTCTCCATTCCAGGTGTTATATGGGATTGATGTTAAGATCCCTATCTCGATAGAATTTCCAAAGCATTGCGGTTGGCCAAAGCAGTTGAAGATGAAATGTTTCAAATTTCTGTTGAGAAGAGAGTTATGTACTGTTGGTATCCAAATTTAATCTCCTTCACAACTTGAACAACATCATGAATTTTCACAAGACACTCAAGGATAGATAGATGTGTTATATGTCATTTGTAGCCGGGGAAGCACACCTATCTGCTTGTTTGCATTCAAGAACTGAGGGAGTGGATAGCACCTTCAAGAGGGTTTTGATCCAACCCTCACTATTTTAGGTTGTGCCTGTCAACCAAGGCAAGAGAACCTATATTGCAGCCCCTATATGGTAAGGAGATGGAGATATCCTTGTGTTTTACATATGATATGGAAGAGGCTTTGTGAAAACATGATCAAGTATCCATTATCTAAAATCAAAGGAGTTGTCACTACTAAATGATGGAAATGTTCTCAAAACAAAGCTAGAGCTACTAAAGACATGATAAAACCACTGATCAAATTTGTGCATTTTAGTGAAAGGATTAAATTCTTTTGTGGAAACACAATACAAATGTAGGGGTATTGTAGGTAGGATGAGTCGGTTTAAAATGAAATTCGATGAGAGATGTTGGGACGGAGAGTAGTTTGGAGTCATCACCTTCTTTGGGAAACTTTGCAAATGAATTACAACACCTAAATAGTAGATATGTTTTAATGAATATGAAGTGCTCTTTCAACGGGATGTGTGCACACATGTATGCCCAAATATTCACTATTCCATACAAAATTTGATAACCTGCACAAACGCTTGAAGCAAAATACCAATGAAGCATCCAGAATCCCTATTTAATCATGACCTAAGGTGCACCCAAAGGTTTCTGACAGGTCTCATTAATCAAGGATAGTAAGATGATTTTAAATTTGTTTATCTTCCATCGGATGAGAGCTCTTGAATGCTAGATTGCAAATGCCATTAAACCATCAACTAGAAATGAGACCCTGTATGATCAGAGAGATCCTAAACACAAGATTGCAACATGAGCATAAAACATAAATTGAAAACATCTTTGAAACACAAGTGTATGCAAACTTTGCACAAGAGATCAAACCGGTTAATCCAAGAATTTGATCGGATGTATCAAGAGAATGTTATCTAGACAATCTCAAATCTTTTTGATGTCTTTACAACTAAAACCAACTCAACATGATGAACATTTGATGCAAACAAGAATAAAAATGGCTCTCGGGGTAGTTCCTCCAAAAACGGACCTCTTCCATTTTTCCTTGTGAAAATTATTCTCTTTTTTTCCAAAATTCTTCAAAGACTCCTAAAAATGTCTCCAAATTACATCATATATCCTCTACCAGCTTGGATCCTTGCATCCCAAGCAAAGAATATTCCAAATGGATCAAATTTGTTACAAAACCTTATCCATTTGATGAATAATGATATAAAACTATAAAACAACTTGCCAAATGCCGAGAGATGCACAAATTTTTAAAATATTGTTTGAACTTGGATCCTTATCCATCCGGGGTCATGTTTTTGGCATTCCACCATGCCGGCATGCATTTTCAATCATTTTTCACCTTTTTCCCCATCGTTTTAACTCTGTAACTTTTCATTTTTCCCTTTCACGGGCTGAGAAAATATTCCACTAAAAACACTACAGGCACCGAATCAGCTCAAAAGAATGGTTCCATTACACTCGGAAGGTCGAGGGATGCAAAATCATATAAAATTTTATGTGATTTGGTGCAAAAATAATGATTCCACACTTCTTGGAGCTTCCATGGCGCCTTCAAAAAACGACAACACTTCAAAGAACCGTTGATTAGAAATCAACTTTAAATTTGCACCGTCACGTGTCTTGATGAGATTCGTCATGTAGACTAAGAAATATCTTCTTTGAATTCAAGATAAAGTGGACACATGTCCAAATACCATTGGGACCAGAGCCTCCAACCTTAAAAATGCCTTTTGAACTTTTTCTAACCTCGAGAAAATTTTGAAAATTTTCCCGTGAGCCCCTGGATGCGCCACGTATCCTCTTGTGGGCCTCCACCAAAACCGAGCCGATTTGATGCATTTGCCACTTTTTACGAGAAAAGGAAAAATTTATCAAAATTCCCGTGCCCCAGAACACCCGCCACTTCTACCACGTGGCGGTCTCCCATTTCTACAGACGGACCCTCCTTCTTTCCTTCATTCCTCCAAAAGCATCAAAAATTCATGTGGGCCCGAGCTTTCCTTTTTACCTTTTGCAATGTGCCATGTGTCATGTGTCTATTGGATGCGAGTGACCTTCAAATTTTCCATGAGTTTATTTTTCACCCTTAGATTTTTCGCCAAATTTGTAAATTTTTCATTTTCTCCACAAGCTCCATTTCTTCGCAAATTTGAGACACGTGTCCTACTTTCATTTGACACGGGCCTATTCTTAATTTTTACCTTTTATACTGAGGAGAATTTCAGAGAAGTTTTCTTCGGCCCTCATTCCCATTTCTCCTCCCGGACACGTGTCTCCCTCCTACTGGTCGCGGGCCTTGGCAAAAATTTAATTTTGGCATTTTGAAGTTAGAAACTTAAATTTTTAAAACTTCCACCCCTTCATTTCATCCCCTGCACACGTGTCACTTTCCTATTCGATGCGGGATTTCGGGCCGAATGTTAACTTTAACATTTTGTAGTTAAAAGCTTCAAAAATTTCACAAACTCCGCTCCTCCATGCTAACTTTCTTGGACACGTGTACATTTCTTATTGGAGGTGGGCCTTTGAGTCAAAATTTTCCCTTGAAACCTTTGAGCCAAAAACAATAAAATTTTCCCAACTCCCACGCTGTCTATTTCATCTCTCTGCTTTGCGTGTCGCTTCCCCATTGGGTGTGGGCCTTGAAAAAATTGGATTTTGAGAATTTTTGCAAAATGAAAGAAAAAAATCTAAGTGCGACCCACCACCTAATGATCCTCTAACCAATTATATCGTGCCACGTAGGCACACCATTGTAACACTTTAGCGAGGGTGTGTTCAAAAATTTTCCTTTTGCAAAAAACTCAAAAATGACAAGTTAGCAATGTTTTTCCCACATATCCCGACCAATGAGAGTCTGCCACGTCAGCATAAACATTGCAATGATAAATTTAATGGCCCGAGAGCCCATCAAAACATGAAAAATACAGGGAATGCCCTAGAAACCAAATTTTTGATAGGAAAGTAGAATTCTTCATTTTAAACCAACTAAATCATTTTTGACATCATTTCATGACCTTGGGATTGGGAAAAACTTGCATGAATCAGGATTTGATCAATTTCAAGTTTTTACACAATTTGGTGATGGAAAAGACGACACGATCTGAAAAAAATGAAATATTAGGGCGCAAATGGGGAAACTTGGATCTTGTTTCAAAATAGGATAGAAAAACAACATTATGAGCATATCAAAGGCATTGATTGGAAAATGCAAACTACAAACCACGAGACCAAAAATGAAACATTTGTGAGTACATTTGGTCATGAAAAATAAGGCACATTATGCAAACTCAATAATGGGACCAACAATACCTAGCCAAGTTGGAAGAGGAAAGGAGCAAAGTGGTTGATCACATTGCAGATCATCAGAGCAAGGTAAAGAAGATGTTCGATAAGAAATCAAGGCAACACGATTTCTAAATTAGAGATCTAGTACTTCTCTGGGATAAGAGAAGGGAACAGAAGGGGATGCATGGAAAGTTTGATTCTTTGTGGAAAGGACCTTTTAAGATCCATCAGCTGAATGGTGAAAATAGCTTTTGTCTATCATATCTCGATGGAGAGTTGCTTCCTCTACCTTTCAGTGGTCAACATCTAAAGTTGTTCCATCAGTAATGCAAGATGCTCTCTTGCATTGTATATATTTTGTTTTCTGTCGTGTGTTTGCTTTTTGTTTCTTTCTTTCTTTTTGGTTTTTGGTTTTCTTCTTTCAGACTCCATAGCCCAATGGATAAAACCAGAGATTCTGAGTTCTCTTCCTTTGATGTCACAAAGAAAGTCCCCAACTGGAGCCAGCTGTTATCCCATTTTAATGATCCCAACTAAAATTAAGATAACCATAGAATTTTTTTAGAAAAATCTCCCAAAATTCCCTTTTGAGGAGATTTTTAGGTTTTCAGGTTTCAACAACATGATCACATATTTTATATGTGCCTCATGCAAATTGTGTTTCCGAAACCGAAACCTGATACAAGCCAGTTCATCGAGGTTTTCGGGACCTTGAAGCATCAGAACATAATTCACAAAAGGCATGCTTCATGTCGCATGACTTCAAACCCAAAACCTGATTATGTTCCTTTGTGTTGGGTTTTCAGAACCTTCAAACATCTAAACATACCATGCTTCATGTCGCATGTTTCTCAAACCCGAAACCTGAATTGGTAGGAAATCCTTTGTGTCAGGTTTCTGGACACTCCAAGCATGATGACATGGCATTAATACTGAGTTGTTAGGTAGTTGGCACACGCGTCAAGTGAGGTGTAATAAATGTGGGGTTTTTATAAATAGTTGGATTTACACGTCATTTTTACTAGTCGTACTTTTTGCTGCGTGGATTTTCTCGTGCATGTTCCTTCAACCTTCAAACTTGATTTGATCTCATGCTCAATTGCGTGACTCATTTTTGATTATTTTTCAAACTGGCTGAAGGTATTTTCCCTGCCCTCTACTTGTGAGGTCTTTTGGATATGTTTTTATAGTGCCCTTTTTGATGTTCTTCTTCCTTTCTTGTTTTTCCCTTTAGGGTTTGGGGTTTTAGATTGTGTTCTTCATTTTGGGTTGTATTCTAATAGAAATTGTGGTTTAGGATTCACCCTTAGGGTGTTTTCCTATTTTATGCCTTGGAATATGCCTTTTTGTGTTTTAAAAGAAAAAGAGAAGAATATAAAAATCCTAATTGTTGAAATGATGGAAAGTTTGCATGTCTCGACATCACAAAACACGATCCCTCTATTTCAGGTTTTGCAGGATGTTTTACAATTTCTAAGTTCCATAGTGTGTCAGGTCTTGCGGCATGCTAGGCATCTAACATCTTTCAACATCTGATTTCCAGTGTGTCGGGTCTAGCGGTGTGTTCGACATCTTCCACTTTCGTAGTGTGTCAGGTCTTGTTGTGTGTTCGACATCTTCCAGGTTCCGTAGTGTTTCGGGTTTCTACAAGTGTCCAACACCTAATATTTTTCGACACACTCAGTTGTCTGTCGGGTTTTGCAAAGTTTCCGACAAAGCCTAACCTCCGACACACTCAGCAGTGCATCGGGTCTATGGGGTTGCTCAATAAGTTTTCAAGCCCGAGTATTCAAACCAAAAGTGATCAAGGAATTTCTCCTCCAAGACTCCTCATCTCAGATCCTGGACCATCACAAGATAAGTCAGATAAGTCAAGGAAGATGAAGTACAAATTCAGGAAGGTGGAGTCTCCTTCCTACATTGATTGCAATTATGACATCCGGGATACAAAACTTGGAAATATAGACATGGAAGATTTTTGGAATAGAATCAAGGATTCTTCCCAAACCCCTAGATGAGATCAATAGTTGGAAGTGGCCTCCCTCTTGTAGCAGGATTCCCCATGTCTACTCAGTGCCCTGAGTTCATCTTGGCATGTGCTTGAATTATGAATCTACTTCTTGTTCAGTGAGAAATCACGTGGGAGAAGTTATAGTTAAGTTAGATGAAGGTTACTTCGATGAGCTTCTCAGATTTCCTAACTTCGAGGAGTATGTGGATGTGAATCTTAAATCAGCTTAGAAATCTTGGGACAATGACTAGGAATATTATATTAAACATGTGAATAAGAAGTTCTTGATCAAGGCCAAGCTGGTTGTCTCTAGGTTTCCAAGATTTGTTCCTAGAAGTGATTTCATTCATGAGATCAATGATATGATTACCTTGCTAAGACGGGTTTTTGGATTTCCCGAGTCAAATGTTTTCTAAGGATGGATGTACCAATTAGTGGTCATCATTAAGAAGAATCAACAGGGGATTGATTGGGGTAGTGTTATCAATGACAAGGTAGACTCCTAGATGAAAACAGTCTTGTCTATAGGAAATTTTTATATGTCCTCATATATCACCTATGCGGAAAGAAATGGTATGAGGAATTATCCTAGATTGGACACAAAGGGGAACAAGGCAGGCTAATTTGAACACATTTATTAGTATTTTCCTTAGCTAATAAGGAGGGGTCAAAGACCAATTCGGAAGAGCAAATGATGCTTTGTTTTACAAGAACATCTACAGGATGAACCCCAAACTGAGGAAAATAAGAGTCTCTTATGAGGCATGGGCTGAAGTTTCAAAATGGGGTTGTGTCTTCTTGCAATTTAAGAATTTCACGTACCTTTGAGTGGTCATGTACCAGGTGATCCTTTCCAATTGCCAGATACCCAGGAGACAAGCTGATCTTGATGGAGTTGGTCAGGCAATTGTTGGATTTCCACAAGTTCCAACAGAGTAAGCACAAGGCCACCATATCCTTCCCAATTTATATTGGAAGGTATACCTACTCAACGGTGGTAAAAGCCAAGAACGTAGTGCATGAGCTTCAGGAGAAGTTAAAGAAGCACATGAAGCACAAAGATGGGTTTGAATTTTGAGGAGTTCTTAAGTCATATGGAACCCTGTACCTACATGTGCCTAGCATAGAAGACATCTGGGTTGATCTTCGTGATGAAGTTGCTATCTGCAGAAAGGATCATAGCAAGTTAACACTTGAAGAGATTCAGACACTTGAGCTCATGACATCCCAGAGGGTACTAGTGATAATGAAAGTGTTCTGGATGCTTCATATGATAGACTAAATGAGGATCAAATCATTTTCCAGCTATTGATTGGTCTATTGGTGAAAAAGCCTCTATTGTGGATAGATCAGCTCCGATTCTCGCACACACTAAGGCATGGATCATTTCTTAGGGAATGAGTTATAAATAAAATATTTTTTCAAAGTTGGTTGCTTTGGAAGTGGGGCCCTCTAGAAAGGAAAAGGACAAGAGCTCTTCTAAGAGGCCTATAAAGGTCAAATTTTTCAAGAAGGGAGGAGAACAAGAAGCCCCTTCATCTACCACTCTAGTTGAGATGGTGAACATACTAGATTCACCAACCCCACTAGAAATAGGGGAAATCTCTTTGGAGATAGAGGTGAGTCAACCTATAATCTCACCTTTTGTTGATTACCCAACAAAAGTAAGTTTATCTCTCACTTCTCAGGATTTGGCTTCAGGATCTGCATCTCCTCCTTTGTAACCAATTCCACCTCCTCTTTCTCCATCTTCTTCATCAACCATGGCCAGCATCTTCTCCGGTCTCTCACCTCTCTCTTTTGGAACTAAAGTGACTATAGATATGCCTCCTCCTTCTGCACCTCTTTTAAGCTGAATCCATCATGACACTTGTGATTGTTCCCACTCTACCAGTGAGTCTTCCTCCACTTGCAAGTGTGACCCTAACTTCGAAATAGTAGAAAATTCTTTGGCATGCCTCAATGGTTGCTTGATTAGACTCCGAGGAAGAGGAAAATGGTAGTTCCCCTAGTAGCCTCTCGATTTTAGTTTACTCAAGGCTTCTCACGATAAATCAGCCAAGAAATCCAAAATAGTTTCAAGGGTTTTAGTGGATGCTTCGGGGCACAAATTTGTAGAGATCGCCACTCCTGCAACTGACAAGACCAGAGAGGACATAATGGCCTCTAACTATCAGATAACTAGGGTCAATCTAGGGAAGGTAACGATAGAAGGAGCACAACAAGATGCATGATTAGATATGAATGTGTTATGTCAGAAGTTAAAATAAATAAAGCAAAGTAGGGATGAGCTTAACGAGAAAGTGGAATAGTTGACCAATGTGTTACTCAAGCTCTCAAAGCCTCTTGAGTCAACACCATCATCCTCTACTCCTATCATGTTTGATTTCTCATGGTACCCATGATTGAGAAGATTAATGAAAAGGGGAGAGCGGTCGATGAATGGACCCAAAGGCTATTCCTGAGGAAAAGAAGTCATCAAAGATACTATGGAAGTCTATCAATATTTAGAGGATATAAAGAAATATGGAGAGAAAATGGACAATGATTTTCATCGAAATCGGGAACCTAGAGGTTACTTTCAAAGCTCTCAAAGCATGAATGATTCCATCCCACATCTTGGTTGAAGAGGGCATCATTCCACATGGGGATAAACATTTTCAATTGACTAAAGCCATTAGATTCAGAATAAAGATTCTCAATGAAGCTTGCAGCAAATTGAGAGAATCAAGAGATCAATTGGTCGATGGCAAGAATGACTTAGAAGAAGAGCTAGTCAAAATCTATGCTAAGGTGTTGAGTGAAGGCTCGGGTATCTTCCTGTTGATGATCTTTACAAACAGATCCAAGAATCAATTCAGCATGAACCAACTTATGGATTCGACATGGAAATCATTGACAGGTTTGTGAAAATCGAACATTCTTTAGAGACCCTGAGGAAACTCAACATGAGATTAAAAATCTTCCTAGTAATGCTAAGCGATACTCGGGAAACATGTGAAGTTATGAGTTATCATTCCACCGTGCCTTACGAGAATGAGATGTAGGGTATAATCAAAAATTCCAAGAATTATGGGACAAGCGAGGCTTTTTTTGGAGGAAGATAAAGATGATGATACTGAGAATAAGCACAATGTGACATGTCATTTCAATCTTGAAATTGACATGTCTTTTTCATTTTGTTTCGTCACATAGGAAGCAAATTTTGAATTGGTCTCTGTGTGAGAGTCAAGCAAAATAGGACTCTTTTTAAAAGACTATTTTCTAGGATTTATCCTATTTTATCTCAATGCCTTTTATTATAAATAAGGGATGTTTGTTTATTCCAAAGGGTTGAGATTTTTGGAATATTGAGAACTTTTGTGAAGAAGAAAAACTTTGTGTTTTCTTTTAATCATTTAAGGAATATAAATCAATGCTATTTTTGCAAACTTTATATTGTGAGATTCATCTCTCTTAAGATATTGTTCTTATGTTCGGATCTTAAGCTATTCTTTGTTTAGCATTCTCAATCATTTTAATCGTTTCAAATATTACATTATATTTTTATCTAGAACTCATATGATTATTTCGTGATCGAGTGTTTTCTCAAAATAAAATACGTTCCCATCATTTCCTTTCCATTGTGTATTCTTTTCTGATCCATTCCATTTCAGAAAACAACAACATCTTTACCTAGCATGGATATGGACTTTGGGATTATATCCCAACCCCAATGGTTAGATTAATATGAATACATGTACATATTATTTCTACTATGTTTTGGATTAGTAATAAACAGGGAAGCCTCACCTATTTTTGAGGAGGGATTTAATCCCATGCCTTTGTGGTTGAACCTCATATTTTGGCATGACAAAATATCCAACCCATGATTTTATAATTAGAACCCCTTGGAATGAGGATCTCATTACAATTTATAGTGCTTTGGAATTCTCTTCACCTACCCCTTATTGACCCTTCATATGTCATGATACTTTTCATATTCTTAGGAGAACATTAAGTCCCCTTTTATAACTTAAGGGTGAATTATTACATTGAAAACATGCACCCCCAATGTGAAATTAGAACATTGAGGAGAGAGGAATTTGGGGGATGAGAGGAGAGAGAGAGATATATATATACATAAGGAGGAAGGATGATGTTGATGATGATAGATTATTCCTCGATAAAGCCCACTGATCCTTCCAGATGAATTGATGAAACAATCCAATGTGATGAACACTAAATCTCCAAACTCTTGCTTTGCACCTTTGAAGAAATTCCTCTAGATTCAAATCTTGTGTTTAAATACACTGTCACATGAATCATTTAGTGACTGTAGGTATCACTCGTGGAGATCCACTATGAACAAATCTTGTCCTGACTCCTTTAATGATGTTTCACTACTCGGCTAATTGAGACATGATCCTGATGAAGCATCTTATGAATGATATGATGGTGTCGATTGTGAATTCCACCTCCCGCATACCAACCAAAGCATGAAATGAGTGTCGAAAGACACTATTGACATCCTCACTGTCACCTACTCTACATAGTATGATGATAGAGACTACACTTTTTCTATCTCTTACTTGGAAGTGAAAGGCTACTCAGTTACGCCTTGTCTATTTATACTTCATGATTTCTTCAAAAAAAAAAACTTACTATTTTTAGCAAGTATGAAAAACCAGTTGCCTCGAACCTCAAATGGATGTTGCAACTCAGATTTCCCTATCTCCTACATTCCTCTCACCTTTTGGATCAATTTTCTATTTTTCTAGGTGCTCGTGGGACCACTTACTATTTTTAGTAAGTGTCAATTTTGGACCAAGATGACCATTTTGGTGATCTCTCCTTGTAATACATCTTCCGTGTTTAATGCCTCTTTCACAGTTTCTTTAATTGATGACTTTCTGAAATGACAATCCTCCATATAGAAGACCTATTATTTTTGGAAAGTGAACCTTGGTGTTTGAATTACCATGAAATGAAATTTTTTGATATGGGGTTTTCCCAATATCGCCCCTTTGAAATCTTGGACCTATCCGCTCATTATTTTGGGAGATTTTAAATTTTTAAAATTTTCCCTGGTAGTGTTTACGAACACACGCAGCCATTAATGGACCTTGAAAATTGTAGGTCTAGTTTTCTCCTCCATTTTCCAAAAAAATTATATTTTTGATATGGGTTTTTCTTCTTCTTCTTCAGGTGAAATCTTGTTTCAATCAATAACCGGTTTGACGAAATCTAACTTTTTCTTCCTCGGGATGGAAAGAAGATATTTTTGCTATGAATGTTCTATACAACACAAGGAGGGATTGAAGGTGTGTTTCTAATGGTTTTTTAGAGATAAATTAATAGCAAAAATGGTGTGTTGTTTCATGCACTAGTTTTCAAGATTTCTACGAATCTTCGTTTCACACAATGGAGATTTTCACTATTTCTTCTCTTTGTTCTTCGCATCTTCTTCCTTGTTTATTCAAAACTTCCTTTTGAGACTTCTATGTTTTCATGGAGTGGAGGAAAAACTGTTGTGATAGATCTGGTTTGAGGTTCAGCAATGGTGGAGTGGTGGTAGGAAGTTGCAGAGGATTTTGGAGAAAAAGTTGTGCATGGAAGAGTTAGATGTTAGAAGCGGGAAGAAAGCGGTAGGTGGGGATTTAAAAAATATTCAAAAATTATGCACATAGAGGGATAGGAACATTTTTGCATCCTTACATCCCTCACCTCAAAGGGATGTGAGGGAAATCAATTTCCATGGTGAGAAAGGTGGCGACATGTGGCGGGGATATGACATGACGGGAATGAAGGCTCCAATAGCTCCCAATTTGAAAAAATGGACTTGAAGAGGTCACATGGGTGACCAAGAGTATCCTTGGGGGCTGGGTAAATTTTTTAAAGTCTCATGTCCCTAACCTATGAGGAAAACAAGGAGATAAAATTCCATGGCGCTTCTGGTGATGACACATGGTAGCGATCGGACGGTTGAGACTTTGAGCTCCCACAAGTGCACGGGGGCTGAACTAGTGATCTTGGAGGTCGCATGAGGATCTAGAGGTCATATGGGGGCTAGGTGAATTTTTCCATGGTTTATTTCCCTAACCTCAAGGGATGTGAGGGACACAAAATCCCTCCAGGATCCTGGATTTGACATGTGTCCTCCCAGAATTTGACTAACTCTCGAACTCACTCCAGGAGGACAACTTGAAATGATGATAACTTGAGCTCTCGATGGAATTTTTGATGAAACGTTATATGATCCTGATTGGAAATGACATTTTTAATGTAATTTTGGGGTCTCATGTATTTATTCTTCCAGTTTATCCCTGAAAAATTAGATTTTGGATTTGTTACTCCACTTATGCATGAGAAAAAATACTTGTAGACCCGATGCTCCAAAGTGTTGTGAAGAAAAGAATTTAACCATATTTTTGGGCTTGAAATTATATTTCCTATGATGTTTTTGTCTCCTAAATCTAAGCGGAGCTCTGAAATCACCTTCGGAAGTTCGGTAATTGTTTTGGCTTTATACCTTTGCCTAGGCCTGTGAACCCTAATTTTGGTGAAATAACCCCAACATCTCGATCCTTATAGAATATTATTAAATTAATTCCATGATGTCCCAAGGCCTTTGAATCACCTCCATGTCCATTTTGGATTTTCTACTCTGCTCCATGGGGTTTCTCCAGTCCTAGGAAGGCCAGTGATAGCCCTTCCCACAACTTCCTGAAGCTTGTAACTTTTAATGAACTCCTAAAATCACCTACGGGGAATGAATGGAATTTCCTAAATCACCTAGGGGGATGAGATAACATTAATCAAGAGGTCACTTGGACTGACTAGACAGACTCGGGGTGCCTTGGAATGGTAAGACTTGAAAAAATTAACACAGGGGTATAGTTGTCATGCTCAGAAATTGTTAATTTCCTTGTTGCACATTTGCATGAAAACAAACTTATAAGAAGCGGTTAAAGTATTTTCATTTTTATCACTTACCAACTAAGTTCCCTTTTCAAAGAGTACTATTTATTTTCGGTCAAACAATAGAATCTGGATGAATGAATACAATACAATATTCTTGACCAAAAAGAAGTTAAACAACTTATCAAGTAAAATCCATTCCACTAAACACAATCATGAACAAATAAGGATGTGTATACCACAACATCTGATATACTTCCTTAAGTTAAAATTCAACTATTATCGACCACATGGGTAGTAGAATCCTCATTATACGAGCATAGGGAAATAAAATTACTGAGAAGACAATTTAACTATAACAATCAACCTTCTCATGAAGTAGATAATAATATTTGCAACCCTTCATAATTAGAATAAAAAAATCTAATAAAGTTCATGGTTTCAAAACTACTATCCCCACAATCTATTTCGATTTAAAAGTCAATAAAGATCGAACAGTAATCAAAATTATAGAGACTCAACCCCAGTTGCCAAGTAAAAGTTGAGTTACTCAACCAAATTGGTAAGACATTTTGTCCCAAAGGGAACATGAAAATATAACAAGGATTTTAGTCCTTGAAATACATATGATTTTGATTAACGCCATCTCTCAACAGAGGTTATCTCAAGCAAGAAAGCTGAGCGACTAATCACACCCACAAAGGGTCAAATAAAATGATTTTTGTCTCATAGAGCTTGAACCAAGACTACGGGAGTATGATCGAGAAGGTCAAACATAAATCGTGACCAATAAGTCTAGAGGAAGACAAGCCATGTATTACTAACAGTTTCCCATAACCGGAAACAATGCAAAAATGAACTTCCATTCAAAAACTAAATTTTTTTCTAATAATCTCCAAACTAAACAAACAAAAACAATAATACCACATTGTTTCTCATTCAATATCTAAATGCATTTTGTGAGTCATAGAAGGAGACCACTGACCAACAATATAAAAGAGAAATAATATAAAATCTTATCATTGACAAGCGAAGCAAGGTGCATAATTTTTTTCACAAAACCATTGTGAAACCATACTAGCAAGAAAAATCATTCCCAATATCTTTTTATTGTTCTACAGTAACATTGTTATAAAACTGAATGGTTGTCAACAACCCAAAACTAGATTTTCGAGGTGTACAAAGAGAATAAATAGATAAATATTTACCACATTATTTAATCACAAAGCTGAACTCGGAAAAAATATCAGGAAGTAAAAAGAGTTCATTTTATGAGATTGATAAATAAATTAGAATATCATAATGGGATAGAGCCTATCATGCCTTTTAGTGCTCTTACAAAACTTGTAGTCATTTATTTTACCCTTAATACTTATTTCTAACCCCAAACACATTGACCTATCACCCAGTGGGCATTGGGTGCTCACCCGGTACATGTGGGCATTGAGCCCCTCTTCTTTGTGAGCTTTGTGAGAAGGTTCTGCCATTAATGGAGGATTATTTGTAGAAACATAAGTACATTCACTTATTTAAAAATGTAGAAGATGCAACTAACAGATATACACATTAATGCATCATAGAAGCTAAATGACATTATAAGAGGTATAATAAACTAGATCTCAGCTATAACATGTTAAATATCAGAAAGGTTTACACCATAAACAAGATATTTAGAAAAAACCCATATACATATTGATTTAAAAGAGTTTTAGTCACCACATTACATTGAAAAGGGTCATTACGGACCATATACTGATAAGTGATAGAGGTCCAACATATACAACAAGCTCTGACAGAGCTCCTGGATCTTCCTTCTTAATATAACCCATTTACAAACCCTAACATCAATGCCAACACTTAATGGCATTCTATATAGCTCTCTAGTACTATAAATCTTAAACCCTAGTACAACCTAACATTTCTACAACGATTTGTTGCCAAGCCTTCACACATCAATCTACCTCTCTCTATGTATGCTGCGTGTTTTCTCGACCCAAGAATCTCTTTTATAGGATCATCACCCCTTTGCCATTACTTCTCTCTTGAGCATATCACGTGCCAAGTGTCGATGTGGTCATCCATGGGTGAATTCTTATCCCTTTACAAACCCTCCACTATCTGTAATCTTTGTCTCAAAGAATATTCCTTACGTGGAATATCATTTTCTTAGCGTCCAACGCTCCAGGATGGCACCTTATCCACTTATCTTTCCTAGTCAAGCCCTCATGATTTTCCTCAAGTGCCTCTAGAATGAAAAATATGGATAAGTCCTTTATACCTATGTTCTTCCTCCCCCCACACACCCTAGTTTCACTAAAACCCTTCTTAAACCCCTTTTTCCTACATGCTTTCCCCTAAGCGCGATTCTTCTCACTTTGGTCCTATGTGCATTTTCCTCTTAGTACTTAGCCAATATTTTAGGCTCCAACATCACCCCACACTACGCGTGTTTTCCGTCCTCAAAACACAACTTGCTTCTACAAAGAATAAAGAATAGTGGAACGGGGACAATCTAAATAAAGAACAAAAGAATAGAAGAATCTGCTATTGTTGTAGGAGTGGGAATTCCTTCTTCATGGTTTCCTCAATCTTCTCTAGGAATCTACCTCACCAAGTACCCTCTACAGTAGGTAACCTACTAAAGCATTTACTTCATCAAAACTCAGTTTGTTTCTCTTAGCATTCAATTTATCTACAATTCCTTCTAGCTAGTTGCTAATATCACCTAGTGCATCCATTCTGCGAGTGACCTGGGGATATAGCTCCTTAAGCTGATTCTTAACCAAACCCTATAAGGTTTTTATTGCTTCCAAATTTTTCACCACCTTGGCAAGATCTTATCATGCTCTGCCCTATTTCCTTTCTTCTTTTCTTGAAATTCCTTTAGATCTGCCTCATGTGTAATAACCAATATGCTCACTACCCTGTCTCTGTCAACATAAATGTCATATACAGACCTTGTCCATTTATACGATGATATTTACAATGGTAAGGAGCTCAAAATCTTGAGTAACCGTCTCCTTAATCTTCAGTTTTTCTTCCTCCTTACGCGTGCCATCTCCTCTTCCATCGAATCCAATGTAAGTATCCTCCTTTTCATGGCGAGGATGTGGGTTAAGTCTTCCAAGAAGTGCATGGTTGACTCGTATTTCTACTTTGGCAAGGTTAGGTCCTAGTGCTTTAAGATTATGGAATCTAAAATGATGTCTATATTCTTATGGATTTTGTGCACCTTTTCCTTTTCATCCCTCAATTCACACCTTAACTACAAACTGATCAATTCCTTCTATTTTATCACTTTTTCCGTTCAATGATCTCCTCATTATTTTTCTCAAGATCTTCCTCCAAGACCCTTATTATGTCATTCTGTTGAAGAGTATTGATTCTACCTCCACCGATACTTACATTATGACGTTGTAAAATTTCTCATCAGATAATTGTTGGGAATTCACAGAGGATTTACTCCCTTGGAATTTGGTATCTTCATCAATGCATCTCGGTTGACCTTAAATTCGGGTTCATCAACATGGGACTCAAAATCCAAAGATATCATTTTCCTTGTGCGTGGGTATGCACCCTCTTCATTGAAAGAAGACCATGCAAGGAGTTGGTTTAAAGGCATGGTACTTTGGAAATGTGCATGCAAATACCTTGTTTAGATCATTAATGTAAGTCATTTCTTGTTCCTACGCTGCTATTATGCCCTTTCCACTGTGTGCACTTCCTTTTAGAAGCTTACTCCTAAGCTAGGGTCTTTGAACATGCTTCCATACTCCTTCCCAATGCTTGCACTCTCCTCTATCTCCTTTAATACTTCCTTGGTGTTGTACTCCACCTCTTGATCCACTAATTCCTTTAAAATTCCTTCTACCTCCCTTTGCATGGCATTATCTATCTACTCCTTAGTCAGGCTTGGAGTCTTTTGATCCTTCATGTTTACTTCTTCATTTCCCCTTTTATCATGAGCACCTCCTTCATCCCCATCCTTCTCTTCATTTACCTCTTCCCTCGACTCCTGTACATCGAACACATTTTTATTTTGAGCCACACCATGCTCTTCATCATCCTCATCACCCTTATCGGCCTGCATGCTCTTTGTTTCTTCTAAGTATGCCTTTTCTATTATTATTTGCTTATTCCTAAGCGATGATTCTAATACGGAGACTTTTCTTTTTCTTCTTCCCTAGGTGACTCCTTTCTCACCGGTGATTCTTCTTTTCTGGGGACTTCTCTTGCTCTGGCACCTCTTCCTCATGTGTCTTCTCTTTTTATCCTTAGGGGGACTTCTTCCTCTGTTGCAAGGTGCTTGGTCTGCGCTTTGACTCCTACGCACCTATAGACTACACTTTATGTGTGATTGGTGCCTTTTTGTCGAGGATACTTGTCTCTCTTTCTTTTTCCTTGGCGTGGCCTTCTTCCTTATGGTGGGGTCTTCTAGGATAGAGATATCATTTTCAATATAAGTTCCTTTCTCATACTTAGGCCTTATATGCAGGTATACCCTTGTTGTGGTCCTCCCAACAACATGAAATGTTATTGGTTTCAACATATGTACATGTTGATCAAGGAATACTTGGTCTAAAATCACACAAGGATTCCGCATGGGATAGGAGGCCAAGATCAAATACGCGGAAGGACAGGGAAGGACACGTGCACGGAAGGCAAGTTCATATTTAAGGACTTAGTTGATTTCGAGGCATAGAGACCTAATTTAAGAAGATGGCATGTGGAACACATCAATGATTTAGATATGTGTGCGCCATGCATTGTCTATATTTAGGAAGTGGTTCAAATCATTTATGCATGGAGACAAGCTAAGAATAGAATTGACACTTTAGTTAACTGCAAGAGGACTATAGATAGCGCACTTACATGTGTGGCTATAATTGTAAACAATGTGTGGCTATCAATAGCATGCGACCTATTTTTGGAATAGATAAGTGGTGAAGGGCAAGTCCCCACCCTATATATATGAGGTTAGGTGCATAGTAGAGAGGGGGATTTTGTATGTATCATAGAGAGTGGTGTATGTATGATTATGGATGTATGAATGTGTGTATCGATTTGTACTCTCCTTGATATAAATTGATAGTATTGTAAGGAGATTCTATATTTATTAATAGATGGAAGATATTGGCTGAATCTAAGTGTCATTCTATGTAATTGAGTAGTGCATGTTATTAATTCAATGATGATTACTATTTAAGCTTGTTCTTTCATAGATCTGTGGGTAGCATGCACTGTAGAATGATGGATTAGTTATGAATCTATATGTTTCTTCCTTCATCATGTTAACATCCTATTACAAAAACCCTAAAGAGGGACCTAGTACCTTTACATGCTTCGGGTGAGTGCTCAGTCTAGGTTGAGTGATGTGCCAATGTGACTAGGGTGTTATCTTGTAAATTCTAGGTTGTATCGAGTACATCATGGGAGACATACTTCTCCACATAGGTACACTTCTTGGGATATATCAATTTTTACGTAGTTGACGGTAATCTTGGTCTACCATACTGAGGTCAAACCTTAGCTTCTTTGCCTCTTTGAATTGATTGACCCTAACTGGAAGTATTGTGTTGTGAAGGAGAATAGAAATTTTCACCAGGGACTCTTGGTGCCATCTGTTGAGTAAACCTGCCAATACAAAAATGTTAGTATACGGAAAATTCAGCCCCAACTTGTAGTAAAGTAGGTAACTTCTCGGGTATTATCCATTCAGCGCCAAATGTGTCATGAATCCACTTATACCATTTTTCTATGTGTGCCTTGTGGGTGGCTGTCATGGTGTCACAAGTGTACTACTCAAATCTTTTAGTGGAAGAAGGGTTCTCATCTGGTTACTCCCAAACAAATTTTTCTAGCCCATCGAGCACTCCAATCTTTGAAAAGAAAATGGTAAGGAGGACATTACCAAACATGATCTTCTCTCCATCACACATGGTGTTGATGATTTCTTATGCTATGAAATCGATAGGTTATAGATGGTCCCCTCCAAGATCTTATGAAAATATTCAACTAAGCCTTGTTGATTTGTGTCCATCTCTCCTGCCCATTCAGCTTTGTGACCAAGTGCATGACCATCCTCATTACAAGGTCGGAAATTATAGAAATGTCAAAGTAGCGCGAACCCTTCTTATAGTCATAAGATTCAATGGTATTCTTAATGGCCTCCTTATCATCCAAGTCATCATCTAATGATTCTCCTTCACAGATAAGATCGGTAAACTTAGAAATCAGTTGGGGAGTTATTCACATCCTTCATCCTGTGAAGTAGAAGTGGTCTTCATGCACGTGTGACATTAACCACTGGTATAGTCGCTCAGGTTTTCCAAAATAGGGCAACTCATAGAGTTGCAATAACTTGACCTTCTCCATTTTCACCTTTACCTCATCATCATAGATAGGCATTCCATCATGGTGTCCTCTTGTCTATAGGGTGAACCAGTTCTAATGCCATCTCATTCTCTGTGGTGCTCGTTGATGGTTGTAGTCACTCATGGCCATATTTCTAACATGTGATACCCATTCCTTACCAAGTAATACATCATCTAGATATTGCATCTCTATGTACCATTCTTCATTGAAATTGGTGGAGACAACTTGTTTCCCCTTGCCCTTGCCTTTCTTTGGTGAAATGTTTTCTACTTTCCTTGGTGCCATTTCTTCCTTTCTCTTGATCCTAGCTCTACTCAACTTTGTGGCTCCATTCCTTTTTGAAAATTCCTTCAAACCCCTAAACCCTAACCTGGAAAACCCTTTTTCCACAAGACGGCGTAATCACCTATGGGATTCTTCCACACAACCTTCTCCACTCATGCTTGTGTACTCGTTTTCCCTCTGGTTCATTGATCAAACTAGGTATGCACACAAATCTTTACAACCATTTTTGCATAACTTTTCTTCAAGGATGCCCTAGTTTGCGAGAGATCTTCAATAATACAAATACAAGATAATAATACGTAATGACATTTTACTTATAGCTTTTGATTTTCTCTACAATAAATTCCATGCCACCTACCAACGTACTTTGAATTAAACGAAGCTTTTCATGATACCAACCTTTAGTGCTTTTACCCCCAAACCCAATCTGTGTAAAAACCCTTACTGATCAAAGATCCTTACGTGCTCACTTTTAGCGCTGAAGGCACTTCTTTTGTCTTTATCCTAATTTTTAACCTTGCCTACCTCATGTTGTTCCTGCACTTCTCACCCTTGTACATGGTTTTTGTAAAGCCTTTCTGACACGAAAATCCTTATGTTTTTATTTTCTATGTGAGATCTTCCAAACTATGTACTTTTGATCCTTCAACTCGGGCCATCAAAACATAACTTCCAATACCAACTTCTAGTACTTGTCGCATCACTTCACCCCACACAAAAATAGATGCATGGTCCTCTACGCATAGAATTTTTTTGAAATAGTAAGTGGCTACCATGCACACATGCAAAAAAAAAAATAAAAGGAACAAGCAATGAGAAAGGGAAACACAGAGAAGGGAAATGCATTAAGGGAAATCCTAGGCTAACTGACAATACTACCTTATTTACAAACACAAAGAAGATTTATTTATAGTAAGGCTTCAGACTACTCCCATTGAAATGACTTAGTAACTATAAAGTGCCTAAATAAATTATATAGGATACAATGTATGGGCCCATCTAATGGACATTGAATTTCCAAAGATGGCACAAAAATTGGAATCATACAATAGAACCATCTGCCCAACCTCAAACTATTTGTTCTTGATGTGTCTATCATGTCATGCCTTCTTCTAGATTTTTCTATTTTCTGACTCCAGTGAGCAATAGCCCGCCTCTCATCTAACTACATTAACTTATCAACCATTTCCTCAAGCACTTTTTCATCATCTAATCCTCATATGTGCACTATACTGCAGTGATGGTAACACAAATTCAATAGGTAACACCACTTTCGTGCCAAACACCAATTGAAAAGGTGTGGCCTTGTTTAGTATTTTATAAGTATTCTGGTATGACCATAACATAACAAAAACTTTATCATCCTAATCCTTTCTTCCCACATCAAAAATATTGGTTAACATGTGATTCATAATTTTTTTAAATGCCTCAACAATCCCATTATCTTATGGGTGATAAGGGGTAGTCTTGTGGTGGGCTACCATGAATTCTACCAACAAGATCCTATTTGCCTCATTCAAGAAATGAGTACCCTATCACTTGTTAAACTCAACGAACATCCATATCATTTGATTATGTTTTCCCACAAGAACCTAGCTGTTGTTATCGTTGTGAAATACCTTGTAGGCACCAATTCTACCCACCTTTTAAGATACTATATGCATGTAATGATATAGCATGAACCTTTCCTTTGCGTGGCGGGAAATAGGGCCTATGAAGTCAATTTCCCACTTCTCAAATAGTTCTACACTGACAATTAGTATTAATGAAATTTCATCTCTTTTCCCTTGTTTACCAAGGCATTGGAAGTGGTCACAGGCCTTG
Source organism: Taxus wallichiana var. yunnanensis (assembly GCA_018340775.1). NCBI lineage: Eukaryota > Viridiplantae > Streptophyta > Pinopsida > Cupressales > Taxaceae > Taxus > Taxus wallichiana. The sequence goes on from CM031240.1 coordinate 994,209,199, forward strand.
CAATACTCGATATAATCCTTATAAACCATTCCCACCAAAAACTTGCTAGAAGGATCTTGTGCGCGGTTGCATTCCCTATATAGTGTCCTCCTAAAATTCCACCATGTGCTTCCTCCATGATTGCAACGCGTTTATGTTCTAACATACACCAAAACAAAACTTCATCGTAGCCTAGCTTGTATAAGTATCCACTAATTAACATGTAGGTTACGGTCCATATGGCTAATTGTTTCTTTTCCAAATTCTTCATTCCCTGTTGTGCCATACCCATCTTGAGAAACACAAAAATATATTCCAAGTCACAGGGCGTGCACCACAATCTAAATAGTTGAACATTTGGCATTGTATCCTTAATGATGTGTATGTCCTTCCCTTATTCAATCCTTGATAAATGGTTAGGTCCCAAATTACTCTTACCTAGTTTCATAACAACCGTAAACTCAAACTCTTGAAATAATAGGACCCACTTGCATATGTGCCCTTATAAAGATGATTTTTACCAAGTACTTCAATGCCATGTGGTCTATATAGAATATAAAGGGTGTTGCCAATAGATACGACTAAATTTGTGTAGCACATAGATCATTGACAATGCTTCACACTTAATAGTAGTATAGTTTTGTTCTCTGGGGTTAGATTTATATTAGCAAAGCACCTGAGGGTGGTCAAAATTCCCTCTCTAGGTTTTATTGAGATTTCGCATGTGCAATCGTCATACCTAAAGCATCAACATGTACATGGAATGGCTTATCCCAAGAAGGAAAGTGTAATATGGGCGCAGTGATAATCTTATTCTTTAATGTATCAAATGCCATTTTTACGCACCTCTCCCCGATGAAATGTAATTTTTGTTTTAGAAAATTTTCCAATGGCCAATCTTTACATACCCCCTTATAAATTTCTGGTAATACCTTGTATGCCCAAGGAATCCACGCACCGCATTCGACTAGCGAGTTCCCCAATCCCATAATAATGAAAAATTTGGTGGATCCACCGTGAAGCCTTCCTTATATATGATATACCCCAAAAGGGTTTGAATGGAGTAGAAAACACATTTATTAATGTTGAGGGATATCCTCAACTACCAAAATCTTTCAAACATTAGCCTCAGATTGCCACCATGATCCCTCACTAATCCATATACCATCTAATCATAGAGGTAGACTTGAAGAAACTTATGGATGAAGTCTTGAAATGCCTGTACCACAATGCGTGAAAATATAGCAAGTAAATTTTTCAGTCCAAAAGGCATGACTATGTAGGTAAAGATTCCCCATTCAGTGGTGAAAGTTATCTTTTCTCATCCCTCCTTTGCAATTCTAACCTGATGATATCCTGAGAATCTATCTATGAATGAATAGATCTCACACCCAGCTACTCCTTCTAGGATCTCCTTAGTGAAGGGGGTTGGGAAAGGGTCAATAACACATACCACATTCAGATCCCTATAATAAAAAAAATCCTTATCCTCTCATCCTTCTTAATGTTGATGACCATCGAACTTATCCATTTTGATTATTCAACAACCTCAATCATGGCTGATGTAATCATCTTGTCAATCTCCTCCTTGAATCGACATGTAGATTGATTCATTCGATAAGGTATCTTTAGAATTGGGAGCACACCTTCCTTTAACTTGAATTTCATTTCTCCAAAGGAGTGGTGAACTCCTTTAATATTGTGGTACCCGTGTAGAAAAAAATCTTGAAATTCATGTAACAAATTGATGATCTTTGAAACCTCCTTTTCTATTCAAGTAATCTCCAATAATGGCCTCCTTAGGTTTTGCCTCTGAACCAATGTTAACCTTCTTGGTTTTCAAGGGTTCATGGTAGGTGTGCACTTGCTCATCAGCACTATCCATAACCGTGCGTACCTACAGTATGGTTAACATCCAAATTTTCCACTTCTTCACCATCGATCACATAGACAAATTTTCCTTTCTCTTTTTCCATACATGTGCACTCAAGCTATATCTCCTCTTATTCTTCCTCATCAAAACGTGCTTCTAAGCCAGGTTCACCTAATAATTCTAGTATTCTATCCTCCACCATGGAACTATCTCCCATAGTTAGGAACTTAACAAACTATGCAATGCCTCATCCACCAATGGCTTAGTACTCCGATATTTGAAAGATTGAAGGAGGCCAACCATCAACTCCTATCAATTTTCTGTACGATGGCGCATCTCTAAGTTACATGCATGCACATAACCTTGTAAGGGGGAGTACAACTTATGCACTCATAGAGAAGGTGATAAGGTTTCTACACACTTCTTATCCATGACCTCTCACATGCTTGGATGTGAAATGAGGTGAGTTCCTTCCCATGATAATCTTGTATGATAGTAGGTGCATTTCTCCGAACAAACCTAACATAGTGCAAGATTCTTACTTCACGCCACTCTAGAAGGTTATCAACATGGGTCGCACACCAACGTGTTGTGGTCCCGAGAAAGGTATAGCTAATCATCCTTCTCCTTTCGATCTTACATCTCCACTGGGTCTCCATTTCTCATAGGAAAACATCAAGGTCGGCTCCCCAGAATAACTTGGAAACTTCTTTCCTCTAGGTGCCTTTGATTGACCGAGCACACCTTTAATCTCATCACACAACCTCTTAACTTCCTCTGACTAACTCATATGTCCCATGTGCCCAATTGTCACATATCACACAAGTTGTATCACTTATAGATTGAGCATCTTCCCATTAAATAACACCCTCTCTTGTTAGTCACACAACTTCATGGTCCTGGATAGTGTGCACGTAAATTATTTCTAGGTATTATTCTCCTAAAGGCTCAATATAGGGTGTTGACTTCCCATCCATCAAAGGAATGATAACATGTTCCTCTTTATTCTCAAAACTTATATACCCCTTATTGAAATGTAAGTGAGCATTGTTCTTATAAATCTATGGGTGCCATAACAATGCTTTGGAAAGTTTTCCGCCTTAGCAAGCACTAAGAATTCTAAGTCTCCAATGAATTTCACCCCTTGAATAGTGATACAAATATCTTTTAAAACACCGATTGGGAATTTCCTTTGTCTTATTAGCCATATACATCACATTCAAAGATGGTTGTAATTGGGGCCTTCCCATTTGATTCCAAGCATCTAGGGTGAGAAAATTAACTTTCGTGCATGTGTCAATCGAATATTACTTATGAGCCATCCATCAATAACTAATTTCAAGGTAATCTCCTTATTGTAGTCGAGGCTATGGGGAGGAAGGTTAGCATGCAAAACCTACCTCTTGCGATCTTCTCAGAACTTGGTATCTTGTCTCTCAACCATTATCCTAATAGAGGAATGATATTCTCTTGGTGTAACATCTTACATACCTCTCTGACATCATCTATATCTGACTAAGGGACCTCAGTGCTTTTCTTCTGCTCCAACTTCTTGGATTGCTTCTTTAGACATTAAATTTCCCCTTGAAGACTCTGATTACCTCCATGGTCTCTTGATAGACTTCCTTCTGATGGGTAGGGTCTGAATATTTCCCATACACTACCTCTTCTCTTATAATAGGTGGTATTTTCCTTGGTATTTCCTGGAACACACATCCTTATCTCGCATCATCACTAGTACAAGTTCTAATTTGACTTACGTACTGACCCTTGGAATCCAATGCGAGTTTTCTCTCTTAATTCTTACCATCCCAAAGTGCCCTTGTCCCTCTGTTGTTGCTAGCTCATGTGTTCAAATAGCTTCAAGAACTCCTCATACTTTTGCTTCTTCCCACACCATGAGAATTGTAGCAGGTCAAGAAATTTGCGCTTGTAATGCTCTGTGGACCCACAGTTATAACAAGTTCCATGAGGGAATTCACCTCTTCTACCTCCACAATTTCCACGACCTCTAAATCCTCTCGTGCAAAATCCTCTTCCATGAGCTCCTCCATCTGTGCATCCTTCATAGTGATGACCATCATCCTTGGAATTTTTTGCAATGCTGGTTTGGCACACACCAATATCAATGGCATCATGTATTTGGTCAATCAATCTACAATCCTTAGTGTCATGAGTAGTAGAGGTACAAATCTTGCAATATCAAGACACATTCTTATGGATCATGTGGGTACAAGGACACCTACTTACATCATGATCTCCATGGAAAATCTCACAGTCTACCATCATGACACGTACCGATCTCGAGGACAACTGTCCTTCATATGCCCCTCTACCTCATAATCTATGCACCATAGGCCACTGCAAGTCTCATGGGCCAAGTTCACAGATAGCTTCTCCAACTACTTTTCCATTGCAACAATATGAGCTTCAAGAAAAGGACTAACACTAATATCCACGACTCCTACTTCCTTGGCAAGGGAAATGTCCAAGGCCTCACGCGGGTCTATGAAAGTCTTATGCGAAAGTGCTCTCTTGAAAGGCGTTATTAGTCCTCCAAAGAACCATTAAGCATGCTGAGAAGGATGAATATCATAAGAAAATTTTGATAAGAGAGTTTTAAAATATGTGTCATACTCCCACACACTCTCTGTCATACCTTGTTGAATCTCCTTTAGTGCGCTAATACTATTTTTTCAAACTCAAGAATATGGAATTCAACTAAGAAGGCATTACGTAGTGTGGTATAATCTACTACTATCTGGTGGGGTTATACTTCTGGTACCAACTATGTGCGTGCACTTGGAAAGTTGTTGAAAATGACTTTCCTTTTTCTCAGAGGTAGTGATCCCCTTCATGTGCCATAGAAACTCACACTTGTGTACATGCTCTACAACATCCTCAACACCTTTGTAATCTGGCATATGTAAAGACATCTCAAAAAACACTTGTTGAGGTAGTTGAGGCCCTTGTCCTCCGATCCAAAACCTAGATTTCCTCTAGTGTTTCCTCCACCACCTGGATCCACGGATCCACCAACACATGTTCCTCATAACTCACCATATCCTCTAGATCTTCCACGGTCCCACGACCCACCAGATCCACCTCCCGCAGCTGGTAAAGGTCCTGAAGTGGTAGTGCCTTGTGTCCCCACTATTACACCGAATTATTTTCCAACAGTCTATGATATTACATGGCTACTGTAGGATGTGTGTCCTACGCTACTTCTAGACACAATACCCAATATTTTGATACCCATAATTTTCCCAAAAAAATCCAAACAATATACCTCCAAACACTAGAAATGATTGTGCAGCCATAGATGTGCCAAATGATAAGTTATACTTCTAGGTGCTAATTGGTTACTTCCATTAAAACCAATTAGGTTAGTAATAATTATTTCTATTTGGAAAACTAAGTGCAAGGGTTTTCCACTAGGTGGATTCGGATGCACACCGATGGTTTTCCTTTCTCTAAGTGACGATCTCTCATCACAAATTGAAGGGTCTCTCTCCCGCGCTTGCCAAGATGGGGTAGCATAAACTACTCTGGATCCATGTCCTCCACGTGAACCTCAATTCCTTCCTACAATGTATGCCTCCATAAATCCATCACTCCTGCTAACTTCATGTTTTCTATCTAACTCCCTTTCACAAGCTTCATTATACTTGATTCATCTCTCTTCCCTCTCCTTTTCAGTTGTAAGGTATGCCATCTTCCTCCACTCTAGCTTCCTCACCTAGCTCTCAAAAGAAGCTTAGCCGGCCACGAGGAAATTCTTCCAAACTCATTTTAATGATTAGGATATTTATAGCTAAATGGATATCATGCAAGAATGATCCTCTTGGCTCCCTCGAGAACAAAACTCTCTGACCTCTAGACATTAATACGTAGAAATCATGTACTCCAAGGTGTAACTTATCAACCCTCTACTTTACCAATGATCAACAACACACGTCCAAGTCAGATCAGCATAATGCAACCTCTGATACTCATCTTGGGTTCATATGTGAGGTCTATAGTACCAGCTAGATCTAGATGCATACACTGAAGGCCATTCATACAGTTCCACTAGAAAACAACAAAATAAGGTCTCATACATCTCATGATACATATGTTCTACTACCCATTTATTTATATCAAACTCGAGTTCTAGTAATAAATATCTGAGAAAACTCATCCTTTTTGCTTTTAAGCCATGCTTCAAAACTTTCCAAGGTCAAACGCTCTGTCATCACACACCATTCTCACAACCTGTTTTGAAAATATGCCTCAACAATGGAACCAATGTAACACCCTTGACAATTGTTATATTCCTCCTTTGCATTTCAAGTGTTGACATGTGATTTTCTTGATAAAGATGTGTTCTTTTGACTGTTGAAGATCATGCTTGATATGGATAAATCATTTTTGTTCTTAAAAATCATTAGACTAAAATAGTATGGCTTTCAAGAATTCATTTTCACTTTGGAAAGGTGAGTTACAATTTGGCTTTAAGAGTTGTAGACTTATTCCTATTTCTGACTCATCCTTGGATCAATTTCAGTGATCCAAGGAATGTTTTAAATCTTCTTCATATCTTGAATGGTAAATTGACATTGATAGTTTAAAGGACATAGCAGGACTAAACTTTGTATGTTATGAATTCCTTGGTCTTTTGTGAACATGTTTTCATTCAGCTATATGTTTATGCTCGGGTCTTTGGTGATTGATCTTGGTAGGACATTACAGATGTAAAAAAATTAAATTTATTTCATGATAGAGGAGCAATTTAGAGTCCAAAAACCAAAATATTATCATAATAGTATCCTAAGCTAGGTAAGTGTTGGCAAGAAAATTTGTCAGGTGGACAAACTTGTGGATTTCTTGTCAACACTCGGGAATCTACGTCCATCTAATTAACCAGTGCAGCTACTATATATGCATGTGCATAAAAGGTGGATTTTTGTGATGGCCTTTCGACCAAGGAATGAAAATCAAAAATGGTTTTTTGTTTCATACACCAGCTTGCAATATTTCTTCAGATCTTCATTTTTAGGCTATGGAGATTTTCACTATTTTCTTCTTCTTGCTCTTCATTTCTCCTTATTGTTTTGATGAAAGATCCTTCTGAGACCTTAAAATCACTATGGGGAGCTTGTTTCAGTGTTTGGGTCAAGCTGGTCTAAGAATTTTCAATGGTGGGGTTATGGTAGAATGTTGCAGAGGAAGAATGAAGATTGTGGTGTGCGGGAGTGGAAGCAGCTGGAAGCACTAGCTTGATGAGTTAGATTTTTGAATTTTTGAAATCATGGAAGGAGAAGCTTGGGTGAATTTTTCATTACTTGATGTCCCTAACCTCAGGGATGTGAGGGACATCAAATTACATGGTGTTCAAGAGGATGACACGTGGCGGCGATCCGACGGCGGGGGAATGAAGGTGGAAAAAGCCGCTTTAAAGCACTTGGGGCTGGAAATTGGTCACATGGGTGTCAAATGACTCCCTATAGGGGATGGGCACAATTTTCCATGTCTGATGTCCACCACCTCGGTACACAAGGGACATCAGTTTCCATGGTGGTCTTGGAGGTGACACGTTGTTCCCAATCCAACAAGTAGGGAATGGATGCAATAAAAATGCACCTAGCGGTTGAAACTCAGTCACGTGGGTGTCCAAATGACTCCTCATAGGGGCTGGGTGAATTTTTCAAGGTCTTATATCCCCCACCTCAGGTGCACAAGGGACATCAAATTCCACGGTGGTCCTATAGCTAACATGTGGTGCTCGATCGAACGCATGGGAAGGCATGCTCCAAATAAGCACCTAGGGGCTGATATGTCAAGTCTGGAGGTCATATGAAGGCCCCATAGGTCACATGAGGGCTGGGTGAATTTTCCAAGGTCTGATTTACCTGACCTAAGGGACATCAAGGACATGAAATCCCACCAGGATCCTAGTGCTGACACGTTTCCTCTCGTAAAAATGACTAAGTCCTGAGCTGCGTTTGAGAGGGTAACTTAGAACGAAGATAACTTGAGCTCCTGGTGGAATTTCTTGGTGAAATTTTATATGAGCCTGACTAGAAATGGAATTTTGAATCCAATTATGGGGGTTTAATGTCGTGATTATTCCATATGATCCCTAGAAAATCGAATTTTGATCCGGTACTCCACTTGTGCTCGAGAAAAATTGCCTATCACTCATATGCGCCAACGTGTTGTGAAAAATATTATTTTACCATCATGTAGGTATTAGAATCCTCTTTCCAATGATTTTTTTTACTTATAAATTCATCCGAGCTCACAAAATCTTCTTACGAAGCTCGGCAGTTGTTTTAGGCTTGTGTACCGCTTTAGGCTTATGAACCTTGTTTTTACTCGCATTTCTCAAAGTCTTGCGAAAATTCCCCAAACCTTCAAAAACATTTCCATTATGTTCTAAGGTATTCCGTTCACCTCCGTGTTTAATTTTTCCCTTTCATTCCACTCTAGGGGGTTGAATCCGATCTGGGAAGGCTAGTGATAGCCCTTCCTATCTACAAGAAGATAGTGTCTTTTTAGAACTCCCTAAAATCACCTAGGTGGAATGATTATACTTTACTAAATAACCTAGGGGAAAAATTTGACATCAAATAGGGGGTGATCATTGATGGATTTGACTTGAGGTGCGTAGGAATGAAATTTTGTCCATAGGGGTATAGTTGTCATGCTTGGAAACTTCCACGATTTCACTGTTGCATTTTCATGACAATAGTTGGCTCTAAGCTTGGGGACATGACATGGGTGAGTGTAGTGAAGACATGACATGGGAATCAAAAATCTCAATATTAGACCATATAGTTCATTGACCAATGCCTTATCCATTGGGACCTGCGGATTCATGTACAACTTCTAGAAAGGAAGATTACACACACACACACAAAACGAAGGAAAGGAAAAACATGACACATAAAAAGAAGGGAAACAAACACAACAGAAAGGGAAACAAACCTATCAATCACCTATGGTACAAGGTGGGGGATAACCATCTTTCATTGAAGTATGTTTCATTTCTCAAAAGTTACCCATGAAGAGGCAACACCGAATGATGATGTTCTACGAAGCCGTTGATGAGTTCCAGAAAGTAGCCTCCTTTCCTTAATTGTTTATGGAAGCCAGGTGCTTCCATGATTGTCCTTTTACTTTGTAGGAGTGATTCCATGTGATCTTCTTGATGCTCTGGTCCTTTCTTGGAAATTCCACTACCTTCATGTTCTTTGAATTCGGTCTCATAGTGCGAGTTAAATTGCGTTCCATGTTTACCCATATAGCCAATTTTCCATTGAGGATCTCATCGCTGCCCCAGGGCTACTTTTTGTTGAAAATACTTGAACATTCTTGATTCTCTTCTTTCCTAGGCCTATGCTCATTGAAATATTCTCCATGAGAAACATTTGATTCATCCTTTTCCTTCACTCCACTACGAGGTGCTTGAGTATTGACGGAAGGATTAGATGTGAACTCATACTTTTCTTGTATGTCCATGACACTAATGAAGAGATCAAGAATCAGCTCGGGATCTTTCGCAACTTCTCTTTGCATCTAAGATTTCTTGCACGGAGATTTTTTCTATCCATAGATGGCCTGATTGAGATCGTCCTCATCCCCAAATGGGAATGAGAATAACTCCTCATCTTGTAAAATCATATAAGCTGATTTTTCTTCTCGAAAATCATCAAGAACCATCTTCTCTTCCTCATAGTCTACATCATCTGGTAATTTGGGGCTGTCCTCTTGTAACTTGAATCTCCTCAATGGTTCTTCAAAATCCAAATCTCTTTGGGAAGGCATGTCTAGGCCTATCAAGATGGGGATATCCTCTTCTTCCTCCAGATTTCCACAAAGTGATTCATCCGTATACTACCTTGATACAAGATGTTAGCTTCTGGGCTTCTGGAATTTCATATTGTGTACCTCATCTTCTTCTCAGAAGTAATTTCTCCATGTCTCCCTTCACTGGTATGGTTGCAAAATACCAATTCATCTAAATTTTCCCTCCCAACTCTCAGCAAAAATTTCTACTCAAAGACATTCCAAATGATTTGGGGACGTCTACTACCAAAAGCATCGTTTGAAACTTTCTTTGTCTGGAAATCTGGTGAGAGCCACTTGTGCATCTTTAACCTTCCCTACAATTTGAGACCTTTTTTATTCCAAAAGAGTAACAAGAGCCACTAGGTGGAGTGATTGTAAGTTTAAGATCCTTGGTGACATTAAAAGACATCATGTTGTCGAGGCACGAGAATCTATTATGTAATTGTTCATTACATATTATCCAACAAGAAGGGAGACATAGAAAGGTTCAACTTTATCAGTATTTGATGCACTCAGAGAAAGCATGTTCTATGAGGGAGGTGTAGGTGAGTTTGGTAGCATGCCTTTGGAATGATGAGCTACATCATTGGGTGTCGACTATCATTTCGCGTATTAGACAAACCTCTCAAATTGTTCGGGATGAGTCCTGAAAATATTCAATTTGAGTAATTTGCACTTTTGCCTTGTTTGCATATTCTATGAAGTCAAAGGGAGAAAATGTGGATAAGGGGGTGAAGGGACTGATTTTGGAGTCTGGATAGGCTTAGGAGTAGGATTTGATGTTTGAGGAATGGAGGGTATTTTGAAAGACACACTAGGAGCTTTGAGGAATTAGATTTTGTAGGAGCAGATTTAGATTTAGACTTGGAAGAGACATTTGAAGACTTACTTGGGATTACGGGAGCCTTCTTACTTGCTACGTGGTCGGGGCTCAACAATGCGAGAATTCATGGAAGGTGGAAGTGGGAATCCTCGATCGATTATTTTATTTTACGTAGTCACCACGGGAGGATCATCAACCTTGTTTTCTTTTGTACCAGTGGAGGGAGATACTCTTTTCTCAGACTAAGAACGAGTGAATACCATGCATGAGAAACTAGGTGCATCTTCTTCATCTTCTTCATAACCTCCAAAGTAGTCACAAAATCTGATTTTTGTATCATTCTCAAACTCATCACTTTCTTTGAAATCGCCACCTTCACTTTCTTGTTCAAACTCTCCTTCACTTTCTTGAAATCTGCAATTTACGCTCATGGGTGGGGCCTCTAAGGTGAGCCTTTGGGGTGCTCTTATAATCTGATTTTTGTTGCTTCTTTGGGAATAAACACGTTCAAATATTTCCCTCTTCAAATATGATATCTCATTCACCAACTTTTGCAACGATGGATAAGTTCACTCATCTTTAGGATGTTGGGCCTTGCCCTTTGGTGGTTTCTTTATCTTTCCAGAGAGGATGAGATCATCATCAATTCAATGGCCATCCTTTGTCCTTCTACAATGTTCCTTGGTTGAACCCTTCGTAGGAGAAAGCATACCTCGGTGATTGAGCATTTATGAAGAATATTTTGATATTATTCTAAGAGGGAAAATCTTCTTACAGTATCCTATGAAGCAACCGTCGAAATGAGCCACAAAGTCTCTCATCATTTCACTTTCTCCTTTCCTCATTTGAGCCAACATTTGCACTAAGAGGTATTACTGATCTTCCAGAGTTGATTTAAATCTTTCCTCGAAGGCATCCTTGATGTCATCCCAACCAGTGATGGATTGGGTAGGCATGAGGTAGAACCATTCATTGCTTTTTCTTAGAGAGACTCCACAAAAAATCTTATAGCAACATCTTCATGTTGGACACCAAGAATTCCACATGATGTCATGAAGGCAGTAATGTGTTCTTCAGGATGTTGTGTTTTTTCACCTTTGAACTTTGGCAAGTTTTTTGCAGGGAACTTGTTGGTAGATCATGGAGAGGTGGTTCAAGAGCAAGCGGGCCTATATTCCTTCCCCATGGAACAATGGGTTGAGGTATTTCTTCTTCGTCCTCCATTGTTTCTTCTACTTCTATTTCAGCTCTTGCTTCTTCAAATTCTTCTTCTTCCAAAATTTGATGTTCAATGATGGTTGAAAAATTGGAGAATTTAAAGGAGTTTGGATAGGATTACCAGGTGAACTTCTTGACGAGCCAGATGGAGAGGAGGCTTGACAGAAGAATTATGGATTATCTACGATTCATTATTTCTGATTTTGTGAAGCCTCAAAATTGAAATCATCAATGACTCTCATCCTAATCAACTTTGGTGTGTCTTCCTTCACCAGCTTTTTGAAATTCTTGAAGTGGGAATAGGAAAAGACACATGCAGAAATTAGCAGTGTGTATTTTACCAATGGAATTTCATGAATTCTTTTTTTTTTAATATTTGATTTTTTAAAAAAATTAGACCTTGTGGTTGTATATTGGGTGCGAGATCTTGCTAAATCTGCTTACGGTGGGTGTCAGCTGTTGGCAATAAAATTTGTCGGGTGGACAAACTTGTGGATTTCTTGTCACGCTCTGGGAATCTAAGTCCTTCTACTTAAGTGCAGCTACCATATATGCATACACGTGAAAAGGTGGATTTATGTGGTGGCCTTTTGACTAGGGAATGAATAGTAGCAAACAGTTTGTTGTTTCATGTAATGGCTTTGCACAATATTTCTTTAGATCTTCATTCTTAGGCTATGGAGATTTTAACTATTTTCTTCTTCTTGCTCTTCATTTCTCCTTCTTATTTTGATGAAAGATCCTTCTGAGACCTGAAAATCACTATGGGGAGCTTGTTTCAGTGTTTGGGTGAAGCTGGTCTAAGAATTTTCAATGGTGGGGTGATGGTAGAATGTTGCAGAGGAAGAATGAAGATTGTCTATGCACGGGGTGGAAATAAATTTGGAAGCACTAAGCGGTATTAGATTTTTGAATTTTTTGAAATCATGGAAGGAGAAGCTTGGGCACATTTTTAATTACTTGATTTCCCTAACCTCAAGGATGTGAGGGACATCAAATTACATTGAGGTCAAGAGGACGACACGTGGCAATGATCCGACGACAAGGAATGAAGGTGGAAAAAGTTTCTTTAAAGCACTTGGGGCTAGAAATTGGTCACATGGGTGTCTAAATGACTCCCTATGGGATCTGGGTGCATTTTCCATGTCTTATGTCCACCACCTTAGGTACATAAGGGACATCAGTTTCCATGGTGGTCTTGGAGGTGACACGTGGTGCCCGATCCAACAATAGGGAATGGGTGCTCCAAAAATGCACACAGGGTGAAACTCGATCACGTGGGTGTCAAATGACTCCCCATAGGGGATGGGTGAATTTTCAAGGTCTTATATCCCCACCTTAGGTGCACAAGGGACATAAAATTCCACGATGTTCTTGGAGCTGACACGTGGCTCCGGATCCGACATTAGGGAAGGCATGCTCCAAATAAGCACCTAGGGGCTGATCAAGTCAAATCACGGAGGTCATTTGAGGGCCCTAGAGGTCACATTGGGGATGGGAACATTTTCCAAGGTCTGATTTACCTAACCTCATGGACATATGGGGATGAAATCCTGCCGAGCTTCAGGTGTTAACACGTGTCCTCTCGAAAAAATGACTAAGTCCTAAAGCTGCGTTTGAGAGGGTAATTTAGAGCGAAGATAACTTGAGCACCCGGTGGAATTTCTTGGTGAAAGTTTATATGATCCTACCTGGAAATATAATTTTGAATCCAATTATAAGAGTTTCATGTCTTTATTCTTCCATATTATTCCTAAAAATTTGGATTTTTGATCTGGTACTCCACTTGTGCTCGAGAAAAACTTCTTATCAATCATATGCACCAAGGTGTTGTGAAAATATTATCTTACCATCATGTAGGTATTATAATCCTCTTTTTGATGATGTTTTTTTACTTATAATTCCATCACGGAGCTCCTGAAATCTTCTTCTGAAGCTCAACAGTTGTTTTAGGCCTATGTACCACTTAGGCTTGTGAACCTTGTTTTTTACTCAAACTACTCCAAGTCGTGAAACACTTCCACAAAACTTAAAAAATAATTTCCATTATGTTCTAAGGTATTAAATTCACCTCCGTGTTTAATTTTTCCTTCTATTCCACTCCATGGGGTTGAATCTAGTCTTGGGAAGGCTAGCGATAGCCCTTCCCTATACTGCCAGAAGATAGTGTCTTTTTAGAACTCCCTAAAATCACCTAGGTGGAATGAGTGCACTTTACTAAATCACCTAGGGACAAATTTGACATCAAATAAGGGGTTATCGGTGATGGATTTGACACGGGGTGCCTAAGAATGAAAAATTTTCCATAGGGGTATAGTTGTCATGCTTAGAAACTTCCAATTTTCTGTTGCACATTTTCACGACAATAGTAAGACCACCTATGTTCTAGCTACGTCTAATTATTTGGATTTCATTCTAATCTAAGCCTCTTATTCTATTATTTTGGCTTAGCGTCCTAACCTAAGCTTTGTGCTAAGTGAATATGGGAGAGATTACTAAAGTAATGCTAGGCTATTTTAACTAATACCTAATACTATATGGTTATGAATTTAATCTAACCTAAGGTGGAATTACTAATGGTAATGTTTTAAGACCTAAGGTGATTATTGCTAGACTAACCTAAGTTTTATGGGATCCATCCTAAACTATTAAAAGGGAACCTAAGGGTCACATGTCTCTAAGGTGACAGTTCTAATGACATTTAAGTGAGTTGATAGGGTTTAATGGATGGTGAAATCGCTTGCCCGGTTTTACGAGGGCTAGTTAACTTTAGTGGACGCATACGTGGAAGCTCCACTAAAGATGGAATTGCATGTTTGGATGGAATTGGAATTCACCAATTTTAGGAGGTGGTGGCAAGGAAAGATAAGAAGGAAATTTGGAATTAATTGCATTGATGGACCTCAGTTTTTGTGTGCAAATTGTCTTGGAAACTTAGAAGGCGGGTTTGTGGGAGGTTGTTTGGTTTTACATGCATTGTGGATTTTTCTCTGCATGGAGCTATCTAGTTCTTTGAACCAGTAGTTTGACCTTCACTTCAAAGCTATTTTTGGTTTCTATGGTCTATTTTTGATGAAGGAAAGTATATGAGGCATAGGAAGAAAAGATGTTTGATTGTTGATCTTTCGTGGAGGAGAAAAAGAGTTAGAAGCTTGGCTGGAAGTCTCCTTCAATTTGGTAGAAGCACTATCAGGAATGATAGGCTCTACCCATTAAGATTTTATACTTTTGTCTAAATTATTCATTAGAATAACTCTACTCTTATGCTTATTAATATTTACATGATTTTTCTAGTTGATTACTTGCATGCTTTTAGGAATCTCTGTGATTTTTGGATATGAATCCATGGCTTAAATAATGTTGTTTTGGAAACTCTCTTTCTCTATGCAAGTTTAATGATAGCATGCATGTGAAGCTTGTATGTGAAACTTGTTTCGTAGATCTGTTTTTCATTCTAGAACTTGTATTCGAGGTTGTTGTGTTTTGAACAGGCCTTTGTTGCAATATAGGGTTCTGAACTTTAAGGGAATCTTGAGTTCCATTTGATCTTGAATTAGGGCTTCATGTTTTGATATAAACTTGTGTTGGAGCTTCGTGTTGTTCTGAATCAGAGTTTGGAAACTTGTGTAACTCTGAACTATTGCTTGAAGTTCATATTTGTACATTGTACTCGTATTTTATTACTTGTGAAGTTCTGAACTTTTGTGTGAAGCTCGTGTTCGACACTGTACTCATATTTGGTACTTGAGAGTTAAGAAATTTTAATCGAATCGATGAATTTGATTATGTTATGGTATTTTTGTGTTGGGTTTCACTTGTATTAAAATTTTAAATCTTATAAATCTTTTATGGAATAACTTACTCACCGAAAAATAGGTGATAGCTTGATTGAGTCATTTTGTAATCCCTTCAAGATTTGGAATTGGAAACGTCTTGTTTAAAAGAATGTGGTACTTCTATTTTTATGACTGTATCATCTTCTCTAAGATGGTAATGGCATAAAATTGGGGGTATTCTTTTCCCCTCTGTTTGAGGAAACCTACGTTCTGGGTTGACTGTTTTGTTTGAAACTAAGTCTCCTCTGTCACAATTTTGTGGTTGTGAAAGTCTTGTTTTGGATTTCTGTTTCAGTTGCATTAGAGATAAGAATGGGACATCTTCTGACTTAAACATCTTTGGGTTTCTTTCTCTCTCTTCAGATCCTTTAAAATAATTTTTGGGTCTCATTGGATGGATGAGTTATTACCCTTATACACTGAACTCATAAGGGAAGGATTACTTCTCCGTTCGGTTGTTTTGTGTATAGTTATTTTGAATCACAAACTACTTACTCTTTGTATTAAGTTGTTGAAGCATTTAAGAGTCTTCAGTCTTTGAGTTTGTGGATAATTCTGAACTTGTTAGCTTTATTGTTTAGGATTCTATCCTTATTGGATACAATGAATGAGTTCTTGGTTTTCTTTAAAGATAAAGGAAATATACTCTCTTGGGATCAGTATACTATTTTTGGGACTGTAATATGTTTTTCATTCTGATTTGAATTGAAATAGGAAATTCATTTGTTAAGTTTAATGAAATGATTAATTATTTGGACCTTTCCTAATAGAGATCCCTTTTCTCTGTTGTTTGGATAAGTTCATTTCTGAAATCCTCTGACACAATTCTCTTATGAGATGGTGATTTCTTTATGGTTTGTTGGTCTACTTTGTTTGAATCATTTTTGTAATGATGTAGAAGATAGTAGCTAAGTCAGTTTTGCTTTGATAAGTGAATGCATACTTGTTGATCGACTATTGTTGACTAAGCCTTGCTTAATTTGGATGGATAGGAGTAGGTTTTGTCTCTTGTACTCTATCTTTTTTTAGTGAACTCTAGTAGAGATTAACTCCTGTATGGACTACTTTGATTTGTAAACATTAGTTTCAGATCTTTGAATGATAACTTCTAACATGCGAAGTGGAATTAGATTTGTAGTTAGACTGTTTTGATTCTTTATACCTTCTTGGATTGATATGGAATTCTCGCTTAGATGTATATCTTAAATTTTGAATTTATAAGATTGTTATCGTTGAAAGGAAATAGTTAATTCATATTATGAACCTAATTTGCTTTTCGGATGTTTTGAGTTTGGGTATGGTATGTAATGGTTCTTCTTATTCTTTGCTTATGATTTAGATGAATCATCCTATAATGAACCATGTTGTAAACACTTCTTTTGTTTTATAGAAAAGATACATGTTGTATTCTATTAGGATATAATTATAAAATAATGGGATGGCAAGATCTATTGCTTATTTAAAGGTAATTGGCGGGGATCAATTAAAATTTAAGTTTTAAGGCAGATGTTGTGGATTATATTCTACTTTGTTCTCTTAAAATTGGATCTAGATTAATTATTGTACTTCTTTTAAGTTGATATCACTTATGTTTATTGTATGATATATTAATGTTATCTCTTCTCTCTTAATTAGATCACGTGCCAAGTGTCGATGTGTTCCTCCATAGGTGAATGCTTATCCCTTTACAAACCCTCCACTCTCTATAATGATGTCTCAAAGAATATTCCTTGAGTGGAATATTGTTTTCTTGGCCTCTAAGGCTCCAGGCTAACACCTTATCCACTTATCATGCCTAGTCAGGTCCTCACGCTTTTCCTCAAGTGCCTCTAAAATGTTAAATATGGCTAAGTCTTTTATACCTATGTTCTACCTCCCCTGCGGCATCTTGGTTTCACTAAACCCATCTTAAACCCCTTTGTCCTACACATTTTCCCTTGAGTTCCCTTCTTATTCTGGGTCTTGTGGGTGCACGCCTCTTTGTGATTATCCAATATTTTAGGGTCCAAAAAACTCTTCTTGTTTCCTTGAGTTTCCCTTCGAGCTTTTGCTTGACAAAATCAACAAAACTCTTGTACTTGAATCCACGAGAAACCCCACATTATTTCTACCCATTTTTATTTATAGGATCTATAATAAATTCATTTTGTTATCTCATCCATGCAAAGGAAGCATTAAGAGTGCAACAAAATGAAAATTTCAGTTTGAAAAATGGTAAAATGACATGCAAAGCCATTGAGCTCAAACAAACAAAATGAATGGTCAAACAAAACTTCTCTCTTTTCTTCCATTCCATCTCGAGTTTCCCAAGGTGGTTTTCCACTTTTACCAAGATCAATAAATTCCATGATAGACTATCGAGTCGTCCATTAATCTTTCCCAAACCGATAGTTATTTTAGCATTAACTAAATTTTCATAATACATAAAAATTTCCATTTAGCTATTTAGATTTTGATTACCGCCAAATCCATTTTATCTTACTCAATGGTGGCACGGGCTCCCATTAAATGTTATTTATTTCATTAGTACTTTGTGGGTTGGAACCCAAAAACCACACCTAAACCCTTAGGTTTTTAAGTAACCAGATTCAGAGCACGTGGTATGGTTTAAATCCCCCTTAGTTCCATTTTAAAAATACCGACCTTAGTATAAATTAGGATATTAATGGATTCCTCTGGTTAGCTTAGGAATTAGAATCCTATTAACAAGAATACATCAAATCCTATCTTAGAATAATATTTACTTAGGTAGTTAGGTTTACGAGAATAATTATCACAATAGTGTGATTTCTATTAGGAAATTGCCACCATACATATTAACTTAAATATTAACCAAGGTCATTACTAACATATGTAAACATCATAGAGTAATCTGATCTTACCGAAAGAATATATGTACTGATGTTACTAGGTTCTTCCATGGCATCATTTCCTTTGAGCTTACTAAGGCGACATGTTTACAATTAGGGATAAGTCAATTATACTTAAGAAAATGATTGTACCACTTATCGATTGTAGGCATGGCTTGGATCACTGAAATTGATCTAAGGTATGATTATCCCTTCATTGGAAATGAATAAACCAAGGTTCACATTAATTAATGTAGCTTTAATATCTTACCAGCATATTCCATTGAAGACAACATTTACCTTGAATCACCTGGTTTATATAGATTATACCTCCAACATAACATAAGTAACATATGGTTAAAATCCAACATTAGTATAATTCTGATACAATATGATTTAAATAAAGTTAGAAGGTTAACTAATTTAATTAACAAAAACATGTCGATCGATCAAGAAAGTAAATCTGTCTCGGTAACTAAGGTCATATATCAACATTTGCAAATTAAAGAAGTTGGTTAAGATTTTAGTCACGGTAGAGGAATTACATTCACTTTGTTACTGGTGCTCATTAGTATCAAGAATAGTAGCTTAGATGTGTTATAAAGTGTTTTGGAGATATATGAGCTTATGGAAGCATGAAATCAGGTGTATCATGGAATATGAGGTATGTTTGGGTCATTTTCTAAGTTGTTTCTTGTTCATTTTTGCATTATTTTAGGTGACCCTAACTTCTACAATGAGGATCTAACATGAAATCATAGGGAAGTATTAGTGAATGGATGTTTTGAGTTATGGGTTTGATATTCTAATCATTGGATATGTTAGAGGGATGATTCATAGTTCTCTCAGAAAAATTTTAGGTTCCCATGATGTGAATTTTGTAAGATATGACTGATTTTGTGAGACAATGTCAAGAACATTTTAAAATCAATCTCAAAGTTCAAATTATGATGCTATTTGTGAACAATTTACTTTGCATTGAACCTTGTGGCCTTCAGGGATGTTTCTAAAGTGATTTTATAAGGTTTCAAAAAAAATAGGTCATTTTATTGTAAGTCTTTTTATGAACGAATGTTAAGAAAGCAAAGTGGTCTAAAACCCTAACTAGGAGTAGTTGGCTAAAAGTGAAGTATAATGATACATTGTTGATTTATAGTGAAAATTTGATGATTATATGTTGTATAGGACTCCATTATATTTCCATAAATGTAAGTTTGATGTCATGGTGATGAGTAGGCCCAGTTTCTAGGAAAGAAGGTTTTAGGACAAGATGGTACAAAGGATTGGCATGAAAAATTGATGTTGCATGATTTATGGAAGTTTTAATTTATGTACATGTTTAGGACAATTTCATGTAGGTACATGGTGTTTTGAGGTCCAAACAAGTTGCTGGTCAAATGGCAGTTTTGGGATCTCAAATAGCAGGGTTAAGTAAAATGGCTATAACTTGAGCTACATGTGGAGTTGTGAGATTATTAAAGTTGTGTTGGAAATTATATTCAGATATATTTCTATTGATATATGGATTTCATCATGATGAGGTCATTTGATATGGTTTCCAGGTAATTATTTGAACAATAATATTTTTGGCAGTTCAAGACAACACGTGTTAGCACAAGTTTGATGTTGATTGAAGCATGAGATGGATTGGGTGACACTTCCTACATCCTAGAATGTATAGAGGGATGAATTTTTTCATCTAATTAATCTATCTATAAGTATTTACTATAGGTATAAATTATTTTATGAGATAACCTTTGGAAATAACTTGTTCGCGAGTTGATCCAAAGTGAAGGAAAATGTTATTGTGGTTTAAATTGAAGGATATTTCATGACTTATAACTTTATTATAAGTTTTCTATAGGTTAAAATTTTCTTTTTAGTGGTCACATGGCACATTTTGGTTGAATAGAAGTGATTTATTCATCAGATGAAGTTTCTAGGGTGTTGAAGGGTTAAATGAAATAGTTGTTTTGTGAATCAGTAAAGGGAATCCAGGCCTAGTAAATGAAATAATTTGATTGGTTGATATTAATTGTGACCATTTATGAATTTTTAATGATATTTTATTCATATGTAAGGGGTTTTTGGTCATGAAAAATTATGGTACTAATGTTAGGGCATTTTTAAGATTGTGCCCATGGGGTTTTGAGCCATTTTGGCACTTGTAATGTGGGTTTTAGATAGGAAGACCTAATTGGGTCACTTGTAGATTTTGTAATTAATTTTTTTAATGTTGGAGAGATGTATGCATTGAAATTATCATGAGGGACTGACCTATTTTGGTTTGGAAGGAATAAAATCATATTTAAGTGCTTGTTTAGTTCATTTTTGAACTAGTGCTCTTGGAGGGAAGGTGTGTAACCTAGAGGAAGATATTTTACAAGTATGAGAGAATGATTTGAATAATAAGGAATATAATTATAGGTTGAGGAAGATTATAGAGCATGTGATCAATAAGTTAGAGCAAGACAAGTGAAGAAAGATCAAGATGGTGCAGAGTTTGAAGACCTAGTATGTGAGTTAGTGTTTGTGAGCTAAATTTGTGATCTCCATCGTTATGGTAGAAAAAAATCAGAGATCAGATATCTTCAGGTGGTTCAGTTGTTTCTTGGTCATATTTAGGGGGTTGTATCCTCCTTGTGGAGTGTGTGCTTCACTAAATTAGGGGTTGGTACTCATTCTAGGATTGATGCTCTACGAAATTAGGGTTGGTGCTCCTCGTGGGGTTAGTGCCTCACTAAATCAGAGGCTAGTTCTCCTTGTGTAGTTGGTACTACACTAAATTTATTTTCTTTATGTAATATAAGTAGAGTTTCAGTGGGTTTTCTTTCCCATCAGGGTTTCCACTTAATTTTGGTGTCTTGTGTACTCTCTTGCTCTTGATCTTGCTTATGGTTGTTAATATGCTTAAGTTAACACACATATGGTACATGCATGAATAAATGGTTATATAAATGGTAACATATGATGAATGGAAAATGAAGTAAAAATTTTGTAGGATGGATTCATCCCCTCTCTCTGTCCCTTGTGCTTCTAAAATATTACTTGATAAAATTAAATTTTCTTATGCACTTAGATAAGAATCAAAGGAGGACACTAAAGCTGGTTTCCCAAAAGTATATTTTTACCATCATGGAATATCTTGGAATAACCCAAAAGAGTTTTGATAAAATGTATCACTAAAAAAGAGGAACCTAAAATAATTACAAAATTTCATGGGGGAGTATGTAGAGGTAATTTTGATGGAGAGTTACCACTCATTAAATTATTAGGGTAGGTTATTAGTGGCATTCATTTTTAAAATATGTTGCCTTATTGGTTCAAAAATGTGAGAGTTGTCAACGTTTTTTCTAGAAGATTGAAATCCTATGGGACCCTACCCTTGCATCCTCGTAATAGTATGTAGAAGCTCCATTCACATACCTTTTGGAGATTGGATTTTATTGGTGAAATATCATAATCTTTAAATGCTGGTCATAAAAGTGTATTTTGGTATGCATGATTACTTTATTAAATGGGTTAAAGCCATTCCTACCTGCAAGGTAATGTTTTCACCAAATCACTTTGCACCCCAAAATGGGCTGAATGTTGTTAGGAAATTTGGTGTGATTGGGACACATTGGATCACCTCTCAAGATGTGGGACTTAGGATCGAGGTGAACCTCTGGAGAAGGTCGACTTCCTCTTCCTAAACTAAGTGTTGTACTACTCCTAGTGTAATAAAATGACTATCTAATCCTAGGCTAACATCTTCATGAGTTTTAGGGAAAGATATTTTATAGAAATGAAACTATACTAAGGATGGTGATGCACCAAATAAAGGGATGTTTAATATCTGGAAGGGTTAATGTGGGTAGGATGCTTGCATCATTGGCCACCTTCACCTATTGCAACTTGGAAAGGGTACAAAATACCACAAACTAGGGGCATACGTTCCTTTGTTAAACTTGAGCATACATAAAGGAGAGATCAAATTTGATTCAACACACAGTTAATTTATCATGAGGAAAGAACACATGCACATGTCAAACATCTATTTCAGCAACTACGAATAATGATAATACAACTTTAACAACAGAAGGAAAATAAGATTTTCACAACTGACATAAAAGATAATCACATTACTCCCTCACAACATGAAATAGATAACCTGAAATAAAGGTAAGCTAACCACTCACACTAAGGAACCATACATTCACAAAGTAAGCATTGATTAACCATCGACACTGATAAATTAGATTTCCAATGGCAAGGTATAACTCTGAATATAATTAAAAGGTTTTAGAAATCTCTGAAGCACTCTTCCAAGCTTGAAGAGCAACTTCACCCAAAAATGATCTATATTTTTATCTCCCTCTTAATACTCTTCGCACTCAACTATTTATAAATTCTTAGGCTAAGCCATTCAATTGGGCCCTTAACTAACATTTACTAAAAATAGAAATGTCATTAAATTAAGGAACAAACTCCCATAAAATAAGCGAAGTTGGTTGCAAGGATTTGAATAAGTCAACCTTGCAACTTTGACCAATCCAGGCTCGGATCTACCCCTTTCCATGGCCACTCACAGCCTTAGCTATTCCAACTACGCCTTCATCTTCTACGGGTTTTGTTGTTCTCCTTCCCACGTAGCCATTTGATGCTTATACTCAATGAAGCGCTTGATGATCCCCTGAATTTATTCATCTCTAGGCCCACATGCGTAGTGATTCACAACATCTGTTATCTTGATATCTTTTGTGATCTTGGCTGGCACTCTTCAAAGTTTACTCACAACTTTCTTCAGCCTCCCTATGAAATTTTAGCACAAGACCAATCGATCAATGGAGTCACTTGCTGAAAGTTTTTGGTGACCTCATCATCACGCTTCACCAAATCCTTGAAATTTTCCTTAATTTGATCCTCTGGGAGAGCGTCGATGTTTTCATTGAAAAATTTACAATTAGCAACATCAAACTCTTCTAAGATATCATTTAGGGCATCCGTGATTTCCACTTGTTTATCTTCCAATTTCTTAATTAAATCTTGTAACACTTGGCACCGGAATTCCATGGCCTTTTGATATTCAAATAACTTTGAGGCATCATCGATCACCTCTTCTTGAAGGAGAAATTATGGGTCTACTTCTCTTATTTCACTCCATGTTTCCAGATTCAAATTCAAGTTATTATTATCCTTAAAAAAATGATTCGTCTATTTTACAAATAGTAGTTATCCATCCTATAAATTATTGTATATTCGAACAAATTATATGATTTAAGGATAAACTTCATGAAAATTCATTCCATCCATCCATTTACTGATCTCCCTTTCTAGCCTAGCTTTTCGATCTCATGATAAGAAATGTCATCGATAGTAGATGAAATTTTCATAGCCATAGTAGTTGAGACTTCGGTAGATGGAGTAGGTTGGGTTACTTTCCTTAGCAATGCAGTGAGCTGTTCGACCTTGAGTTTGAGCTCATCTTTTGTAGCCTTATCCTTGTCATATTTTTGCAGCAAATCCCCAAGAGAAGTGTGCACATCTTGTTTACCTCATTTGTGAGTGGTTTTGCCAATGAAAATCTAGAGATCGATAATTTATGTTGTAATTGTTTTCTTAGTTTTTCCTGAGCAGGAGTAAACAATTCGCTCACGGATGGATTCACTATCAAACTCGAAACATTCCTTGGCCTCTAGGCTTGTATTTTGGAAATATGTTCCAAAATCTATGAGATCTATAACATCTCCTAGAGGCACCTTCTTCTTTTGCTTCAAATTCTTTCTAAGCAGCCATTACTGGGATGGCTAATGTTGATGAAGATGGGATTAGAGGTAGATTATTAAGTCATGTGAAAGATACTTGAAACATTAGTTGGCATTTGAGTAGAAGTGGAAATGATGGAAGGGGTGGATGTAAGGAAAGCCATAGGATTTGATAGAAATTATGTGGGGGATGAGATGGAATGAATGGAAGTGTTAGAGAAGTGAAGAAGAAATGGGTGACCTTCGATAGTTTTCTCAAGATTGAGAGGCTGGAAGGGATGAGAATGCTTGGGCCATAGAACAAGATGGGAAGGAAGAAATGATTGTGGAGGTGGAAGGATTTGATTTTGGGAATGACAATGGAAGAGGAGGAAGAGATGATGGATTTTGTGAGATCTTGCCAGGAGAGTCACTAACTTGACAACCACTTCTATCATAGGTACTAAGGAGATATATTCTTGTAAACATGAGCCTTGGAAAGAGATGATCCACCAAAACAAATGAAATATTTATTGAACTATAGGGGCTTTATGGGTCAACCTATTACCCCTTTGTGGTGTTGATTGGCTTATGGTTGGTGGGGCTTCTACATTTATAGGTTTCTCTACCCCTTTGGGTAAGATTCCCGAGGTAAGCAACCAACTTTAAGTTCTCTGTAGAAGAGGCCCCACTCTCTCCTTTGTATTGCAGCATTATCCTCTACATACCAATCAATCCATGGAAATAGTTGATTGGCAATATTATCATTTTTATATGTTGCATCCAAAACCTCATCATTATATTGCACATCCTTTGGGACATCAGCCAAACCAAACTTTCAAACCTCATCCAAGGTCACCTCTAATAATCCCTTTTTTGGATGATGTATTCATCCCAAAATGAATCAGATATCCTCAATTGGGGCATGTGGGAACTAGGCCAACTAGTTTTTGAATTTACCCTGATAATAGAAGTTAGTCCGTGGATGAAAAAGTTGCAAGGTTACTTGACCATTTCCACATCCACATTTTGGCCTTATGAATATTTGAGTAGGTGTATTCTTCCCAATTGAAATAGGGAAATGCATTCTACGATTTGGGGCGCTTGTTTTGAATTTGATGATAATCCAACAATTGTCAAACCAATTCTAGTAGAACCCATTTATTAGTAGGACACCTTGGTAATTTTTTGGGGGCACCTACGAAGCCTAGAATCTAAATGTAAGTAAATGTGGGGAACTGTAAATAGATGGCTCCCCACTCATGCACTTCTTTGAAGGCTTCATCAGAAATCATTTGATTGTATAAATCCTTATCAAAATGGTAGAGGATAACCACAAAGAAGGCATCATTGACCCTACGAAAATGCCTACTCCCTTCATTCAATGTGAGCTAAGGATAGAAATCATAGATTTGGGAGGTGCTGCGAATACCTTTAGTATTCAACCCAGAGAAATCTCCCATAGCAATGGTCGCATAAACCAAGAAGGATGTCATATAGAAATTATTTGTGGAAAGAACTTTGCTCAACTGATAGAAAATGGAGCTACTTATATGCTCCCCCCATCAGATAAATTCCTTATTTTTCTTTATGGTAGCGATGTACAAGAACATCCATTCTAGGAATTCCTTTGCGGAGAGGAAGACCTAAAATTCATGCTTAAGTAGCACAATAAGGTCATTGAGCCTATTAAATAAAAATCTGACCGATGCATGATCTTTGGTAATTTGGCAAAGATCTTGGGCAAATAAGTTTTCAACATGACTTTGTGCAGTTCTACTTCCTTGTCCCAATGCTCCACTACCGATATAAAGTTAAAAATTGTGGCGTAATCCTCAACATCGCGGAAGTTTGAAGCAGATCTTCAAAGAAGTCTGCGTGTCCAAATGGATTACCACCTTATCATCATCATCTTTTACTGGCATAGATCCTTCATCAAAGTGGGATTGTGTGGCTAAAAACTTTAGTAAATGCATGGATGTGGGAAAAACCCAATGAGAGACAAAACCACTTTTGTAGATGGCTGCATCCAAGGTTTTTGTTTGGAGCCTTTAGTCTTTCCTAGAAATCTAGAAAATCAATCTGCATCTAGGTCGGTGTCCCTATATTTCCCAAGTCAAAATACAAGTAGGAGTGAGGAGAAACTCCAAGAAATGAATACTTCATCTTTTCTTTTCCCTTTGATGTGGAAGTAGACATCAACTCTCTATATTTGAACCTCGACAAATACTTCCAAATCCCAAAATCCAAAGTTGAAAAGTCTCGAAAAATAAAAAGTCGAAAACCGAAGTGTAATACTCCAGAAAAGAAGATGGGTCCAACTCTAAAATCCGAAAATTATCAACTTCCAAAACCTAAACTGAAGAATCCTAAAGTGAAAACCTCCAAACAGAATATGAATTTTATGAAAACTTGACTTCGAGGAAATCTGACTTCTAAAACCAAAAGAAAAGTTCGAAGTTCAAAAATAAAAGTTTTGAATTTCTAAAGTTAAAAGTTCCAAAGTTGCACGGTTCCTATAAGCCGAAAAGCTCTAAAAATAAAATCCTCCAAAATGGTGACCTCAAAATCTCAAAAATAAGAGCTCTAAAATAGTGACACACCGCTAAGTCTCGAAATCTAAGAAGAAATTTTTCGAACAATGCTAATCTCCAAATCCGAAAAGTGTTGAGAGGGAGAAATGGAAAACTCGAGAAGATCCTTGAAAAATCTGAATGCCTGTGGAAACTCAAAACGTAGAAACATGGTGGGCGAAAGGTTTGTAATTTCAAAGGTACGAGAGGAGGAACAAAAGAAAACAACAAAGAGGAAATAAAAATAAAGATCTTAAACCAAAAGGAAAATAACCAAGTTAAAATACCTCGAAAATGACATCGAAAAGTACGAGAAAACGGAATGTCAGAGAAAGTGGATAGGTGAAAATGACAAGTAAAAAGTGATTTTAAATAGAAAAACCTAATATTAATGGAAAATTAGATCCATATGGAAGGTTGGTAAAAAATTAATTGCACCTGAAGGACTTCAGAAATGTCAGAGAAACTTAGAAAGCCCAAAATTTTGAAATTTTGGAATTTTGGGAGTTTGGACTTTGAGATCGAGAGATAAAAAATGTGAATTAGTAATGAAAATTTTGAAACCCAAAACCTAAAAGTCGAAATTGGACTTTAGACTTTCGAAACTCAAGTGATGAAAGGTGAAAACCTCGAAAATGACTTTAAAGAATTCACAAAGATATTATTTCACAAATGACAAAAAAGTACTTGAAATTTTGGACTTTTAGGACTTTCGAGAATTTGGAACTCTAGGTTTAAAATTGCCAATTGTTAAGTAAAAACTCTTGAAACTTGAAGTATCCCCAAATTTCAATTTTGGGGTTTAAGATTCGTTTGGAAATTTGAAAACACAACCACAATTTCAAAGTCTTGTAAATCGGGTTTCGATAAAATACGAAAGAAAAAAATCTGAAAAATTTCCGAATTCTGAAAATTTCAAATATCGGGACTTGGAAATTTTCAATTTACATTATAAGAATACTTCAAATACAAAGTATTTTCTCAAAAAAATTGTTTAACTACTTTTTGACATATGTTTCTCATGGTAGATTAAAACATTAACATTAACATTAAGCTCTTAGACCAATAGCCTTAAAAATCATTGGGTAAAGGGAGTCACAAAATAAAACAAAACAAAACTACAAGAAATGGAAACGAAAACAAAAAATGTGCAAGCACTTGGAGAAAAGACAAAGAGCACTGCACTGAGTGGAACAATCTCAAAAGTAAGCTTTGATATGTATACCATTCACATGAATGGGAAATTATTCTCGTTGAGTCTAGATAGATGAAATGAATTCACCTCTTTAGCAGACTTTGTAATAATATAGAGGCCAACTCTGAGGCATCAAACTTGGCAGAAATGTCTCTGCAAAGGTTTTGGCTGCTCATCTTCATCCCATTTAAGAATGAAATCTCCTCTTTGAAAATCCTATCCGGAATCTTTCTTTTCTAAGGATTTCTCAACATTCAAACTTTGATGTTGTCCTAATGTGTGCATGGTTGTGTTTTGAATTTCCTCCGATTCCATGAGTTAAAGCCTGCGTTGTTAAGGCATCATCCTCCATAACTTCAGAAGCCGATAATCCAAGTCCAAGGAAGGTATCTCCAAGGAAAGTGGGATTTTTACTTCCCTTCCATATACAAGCATGAAAGGAGAAACCACTGATGGCCTTTTTAGGTGTTATCCGATCTTCCCATAAGGCTGATAGTAAGATATGTATGCCGAGTCCTTTTGTTAAGCCTCCATCCTATGGTTGATGATTTGCCATGAGATTAACATTACCTGGATTCGGCCAGCCTATTTCCCTATTGGTAGTAGTTGGACAACATCTTGAGGTAGACCCCGTTTGTAACTTCCCCATTCACTTATCTTTAAGTGAGGAAAGCCATTTGCATTATCGGGAGATAGCGGTAAATGGAACATCGAACCTTTATCATTATATTCTCCGAAGGGAATTCAAGAGGCGGCCTTTTTATTACTTTCCTTTAAGGCCACTACTGCTCACTAGTGAGTGAAATAATGCTATTGCGGTGAGGACCCATTTATTTCCATCATTGGATGGAGGATTGATCATTCCAACGATAAAATTTAGTCCCACTTGAATGAAAGGTTGATTTACCTAAATGGGATGCACGAAGGAAGAGTGCTATCGACCTCTGTTTTCTACAAAAAGAGCACATTATTTACATTTCCTCACTAGATATGAGGATATTTGAACAAGTACGACTAGTAGTAACCAGTTCACATGATCTTAGTAGTAGTTTTAAATGTATATAATTCCCTCGACAGATGCAGACCATTTTGAAATTCCTCTAACATCCTATTCACCTACTCTAGATTGATACGGGCGTATGAATATCACCATTCAAATTCTTTTAGAAAAGAACATTATCTACCAAAAGGAATATGGAATGGAATGGAGATGTGAAAGTGTGTCGTTGGACTATATCCATATTTGGAGGATATACCCACTTGAGAGGAGGAAATTTTGCATCTTGAGTCATACGATCAGATTTTGGTCATTGCACTTCATCATCATTCGATGAAACATAACATCTTCCATATCTTTTGTCTCTCCATGTCACTGCAGCCGCTCAACTCATTGACATAAACCCGCCCTTTCCACTAATAAGATTTAGTGACTTTAATGTGTATGTCATACTCACATTACTTTTGTAATCCACAGCACATTTCTCATTCATCTCTTTATTCGACAAAAAATCTTTGATCACGAGGATGAGAGACCATTAAGTGGACTTTGTTGTTGGAACCAACATGTTTACTAAACTCTTAGGATCAAAGAATAACTACAAAGACCTATTTTTCAATGAAGGAATATTTAAACTTATTATTCCTTAAGAGAATGGATAGAGGAAATTGGTTTATTCCCTTCTAGGATCATCATTTTATTGATTCTAGAATCCACATAAATGCTTTCTAACTTAGGAAATCATAGGTTGAAATCTTTGTCACATCAAGTAGGGATTTACCAATAAGACTCTTGAGGAAATGTCCATTTGATATTACCTTAGCTCTCCCTCCCTCTTTCATCCATGAGAATGGAATGTTCTTTTTTATCATGGTTGTGAGTGGTTTTGGCCAATGTTATGAGGCCGGGAATGATATAGCACTGTAATGGAGATTTATAGTTCTGAGAAAATTTGGAGACCTTTATCTTGAAAAATTGGAAGATATAAATGACATAATAGATTGGATCCCTAAACACTGAATCATTGGACAATCCTTGCCCTTTGAAACAATATGTCCCAACGATTTTCCCTTCTTAAATTGTAAAAGTGCACTTCTTGGAGTTGATAGTGGACTGACAATTCCTACTACACGTCTTCAAAAAATATTTATTAGATGTAGCGATATGATATCTTGATGTGCTTGGAATAGACAGTTATATGTCATGAGAGTAAAGCCAAGGATAATATCCTTTGATTAATCCTTTACAAGTGTCATATCTACGAAATATTTGGAAGAGTATCCCCCTTAAATTTAGGAATGACCCCAGAATGGCATATTGTTTGGCAAGCGTACATTGTGACATAGTAAGTGAAATCTTGTTTTAGATTGATCATATTCTTGGACCAAGAATCTGAATTATACCACTGAATATCTGCATCAAGCAAAGAAAGCCTTTAGAGCCCCTACCACTTATTTGGAAGATTTTCTCCATTTTAAGGAAGGAGGTAATGATCCTTGATAAGGGCGCGGTTGAATCCTTGAGTCCATTACAGCGCGGAATATCTTCAGTTCTTTTTGTACGGACATGGGATTGGCTACACTGAAAAGAATGTAGCATTAGGAAAAATTAATGTGAAGCCTCGTAATAGCTTGGTTAGTTTCTTTCCTCATTAGCGGCTCAATTTTGGGATTGATTATGGCCTGCTCATTTTTGATAGGCCCAGGCTTGAGTTAGGATCTGAAGCTCGATGGTATGTTGAGAGCTAAACGGAGATCGAAACCACATAGTGATATTTGTAGCTCCATGCAAAAATATCGTAATATTCTTGATATAACATTAAACTTTCTTCTCTTAGACAATGCATACCTTGCAATTTTTAAGCATTTTCATAAACGCACCTCAAACTTTTGAAATATTCTTCCTTGACCACCGGTTGTGCTTTTATGCATTTTGTTTGGTACATCTAAATTGAAGATGGATTCAAGTGTAACTGAGCCTTTTGATTATTTCCTTTGAATATATAATTTGGTCTTAGTAGAATTGTGCAATTTATCACAATTGTTTGTGACAAATACTTGCCTCTTATTTGTAGGAAAGGAATGATCTTTTCATATTTTATAGACACCACGACTCGTACAGCCGTACGCCTTTA